>CABHPQ010155537.1:0-28751 GCA_902168405.1 Peromyscus aztecus
TCAGGATGTAGCTCTCAATTACTTCTCCAGCATACCATGTCTGCTGTCATGCTCCCCATCACGACTGATAATGAACTCACCCTTTGAAACTGTAGGCAAGCCCCCAATTAAATGCTTTCTCTTATAAGAGTTGTCTTGGTCTTGGTGTCTCTTCCTAGCAACTGAACTGTGACTAAGACAGTTGGCAAAGTGTACAATTGGCTCTAGGACATGTAAACAAGGCAGTCTACAGGCAGGCACACTCAGACTTCACTCTCTTATGTGTGAATTCCAGCCTGCTAGGACATGATTATTGGTGTCCCCAACTCCACAAACGGGTCCCTTGTCCAGACACTCCGCTCTGAAGTGGTCAGGCTGCAGGAGCTTGGGTTGTCTGGTGACAGGGACTCGTGAGGAGACTTTTCTTAGGCTTCCGGGGGAAGTCTCTTCATTATGCAGATGTGACCTTTTGGTGTTTAACAAAGCAGCTTTGCTTAATATGGATGCCTGCGGAGTTAGGTCTGTAGAGATGGCTGTTAGCAGAAACAAGCAGAGAAGTGGTCATTATTTCTTACAAGCTAGGTGACCTTCTGGGATGGAGAATGCAGCATTCCAAAAAGCTATACCCTGTCCCCTGTGAGCACGATGCTGCAGGGAAGGGTGTTTTTGTGTATCTTGGGTCCAAGGATGTCTTAGGCCCAGCTTCCGTTTCTGGGTTGCTGTCCGGTTAGCCACACACTCACTGGAACCCCACGGGGTTTCACTCATGTCGCAGGTCCCTCGAGGGGGTCCCCACTGCTTGACAGAGCCCGAGAGCTGGCTAAAACCAGCAAGCTTAATGCAGTGTCACCCCAGCTGGCCTTGCCTTAGCTTCCCTCTCAGCTCCTGTCCCCCAGTCCTGCATGTGACATCTAAGCTTTCCCACAGCACCTCCTGCAGCTTCCTTCCTGCTTGTCATGTGATTTCCCTGTTCTTCATCTGGCAGACTCTATCTTACCCATCAAGGGTCTTCTCGGGGGGCATGGTCTCCATGTTCCTAGGAGAGGGCTCGTCTCCACCCGTAATGCCATGGCTACTTCCAGTCCGGTTTCACTGTTCCCCAGTTATTTGGATGCCTGTCTTCCTGTCTGTACAGAGAGGCTAGGAATCCATTTCTTTGCCTCCGTTTTCTTCCAGGGCTCCCCTCCCCCATCGGACACATTAGCAATTACTGGACAGGTTACACAGCCTGACCTCTTTCACACCTGCCATTTCATCTCTGCAAGACTTTTAGGACCAATGTCCAGGGCTGAAGTCCCTCTATTTCAGACCTGTGAATCCTAACCCCCTCTTTTCCAGAGTAGGACTGGGCCCTTGGAAACCAACCTAGATTAGCATGGAACCTGTGGTGATCCCCCACCCCCAACCCCACCCCCCAAAAAAAGATGAACTGAGCCATAGGCTCTACTTTCAGGAATCCAAGCAAAGACATGTGAGAACTATCAGGAGAGGCAAGGGGCCAGGGGTCAGGGGTCAGGGGCCAGGGGCCAGGGGCCAGGGGCCAGGGGCTGAGTAACATGAGAAGGGAACTGCTGCAGGCTGCAGGAATATATCATAAGAACTCCGTTGGTTATGGCAAAGTCACTACCTGGAGGAATCAGGGAATTCCTCCAGAGGAAGCCAAATCCCAAGGAGCTTTTGGTGTTACTTGGCTTGTTATATATCAGCTGTATTCTGTTATGAAAATCATGTGTGCCTTCATAGTTTTCCCAATTGGCTTTTCCCTAAGAAGGGCTAACAGTGTGGACTAATTACTCTCTGGACATACACATTCCAGGTACTTGGAGAACAGCCTTGGGAAAGGCTTTCTCTGGAATCAGATATCTCCCTTAGCCACTTTCAAGGACTACAGGAAACACTACCCAGGTGGGCACCCAACTTCCGAGGACAACAATGATAACAGCCCACATGCAAGTCTCCTGACTTAAATTCCACAAGGAGACACCGCCCAGGTGGGGGCCCAACTTCTGAGGACTAACAATGATAGCAACCCACATGCAAGTCTCCTGACTTAAGTTCCACAAGGAGACACCGCCTAGAAGAGGTGGATGTTAAGTAATAGCTTTACACAATTTAACTCGGATCCTCCCTTTATATACCGGGACTTCCAGGGCAGAGAACGGAGAAGAGAAAAGAGAATGGAAGAACTAGATGGGTAAGAACTTGAGAGGAACAAACTGAGATGGGGAAAAACTAGATTGAAGGGCTAGAAGAGAGCACTAGAGGAACAAGATGGAAGATGAGGAAGAGTCAGATGGGGAAGAACAAGATGAGGAAGACACAGATGAGAGAGAAGTAGATGAGAGAGGAGCTGATAGGGGAAAGAACTAGATAGATGAGAACCTAGAAGGGACAGAACTAGATGAAGGAATTAAGATAGAACCTAGAGGGGACAGTAGATAAATATAGAGAGAAATCAGGCAAGAAAGGAGCTAGACATGAGAGCAGAATAGAAGCTGTGCAGAGAGAGAACTATGTGTATGAACTAAGGAGTTTCATGTACATAGATTCATTTCTTTTCATCAAAGATTAATTATCAGCTGGTTGTAGATTCTTCCTGGACCCCGGGAGGGGACTATCGAGGGGCTGGACCCCCCTAGTCCCTGATAGGGAACAGGAGAGTAAATTCAGGATCTCTCTCTGAGTGCACAGAGCTGCCTTGCTTCTTGGGATGCCCTTGTCTTAGGAAAGCCCAGCTGGGCTCTTGGACTGTTCTTGATTTCCAAGACTAGTCTCCCTAGGTAGACTCCAGTCTACAAGAGGCCCTTGTAATCATCGCCTCCTGGCATCCACCTTTGCTAATCCCTTTTCACATTGAATAAAGCTGATTTGTGCCATGATGGGGGCTGATGAGACGGCCTGTAATCTCAGCTCTTAAGAGGTGGAGGCAGAAGATGAGCAGTTCAAGGCCAGCCTGGGCTATCTAGTGGATTTGAAGCCAACCTGAGCTACAGGCATCTCTGCTTGAAAACAAACAAATGGAAACAATAAAAGGCTGGCATGTGTTCCTCCTGGGACATTGCAGAAGTGATGGTTATGACTTCCAAGACAGATCACAGAAGACTGGGCAGGTTCCATTCCCTGTTTCAAGTGGAGGCCAGCTACTATGTGGTGAAGGCATCCATGCAGTCTGTGTGGAGAATCAGAGGGAAGCTGAGGCCTGTAAGCAACGCCAACACCAACCCACCAAGCACACATGAGCCGCCTTGAAGTGGGTGCAGGGATACACGGTTAAAGCAGGTTTTCAGTGCAACCATTTGTATGTAATACCAATAATTCCATTTCTTCAGTAAGTATTAAATTCCTACCCTGTGTAAGGGGTTAGAAGACACAAAATGGGAACAGAGATTGATCTTGCCTTTAGAGAATTGATAATCTTGTGGGAACATTCCAACTTGCATACACACAATTGAAATACTATGGAAAAAAGTCTAAAGCTCCACATCGGGAACTGGGTAAAGGCCTTGTTTCAAGGGTTGTACTGAAAACTTTGAGGGGATAATCTTCCCAGCTAGCATGCAGTGTCTGCCAGAGATGTGCTTAACACAGTTTGTGAGCTTTGGCTCGGCATGGGGTAAATATTTATTAGTGAGTCTCATGGGTTTTTTTTTGTTTTTTGGTTTTTTTTGGTCTTTTTCGAGACAGGGTTTCTCTGTGAAGCTTTGGAGCCTTTCCTGGAACTCACTCTGTAGCCCAGGCTGGCCTTAAACTCCCAGAGATCCGCCTGCCTCTGTCTCCTGAGTGCTGGGATTAAAGGCGTGTGCCACTACCACCCAGCTCACATGGTGTTCTTGTAACAACCTTATGAGAAAAACAGGGTGGTTAATGTTTAAGCCCTAAAAACCAGACCCTTGGATTTGGATCCTGACTTTCTCGCTTGCTGTATGTGAACTTGGAAATTACTGAGTGTCTCCAGGACTCAGTTTACTGATATTAAAAGTAGATGACAATGTCTGGTTACAATACCGAACACTTTCAGAGTCACCATGGCGATGTCACGAGCGGTGCATGGACCACACTTGGAATAGGGCTGCACATCTGATAAACAATGAAGTACTTCAACTCATCACAATGACTTTGGCTATGATGGTGTTAACTGTCCACAGAATCTGGAACCACCTGGGAGATGGGCCTCTGGACATGCCTGTGGGAGATTATTTTGATTATGTTAATCAATGTGGGAAGACTCATCTTAGTTTTGAGTGGGACCATTCCCTGGACAGGGGATCCTGAGCTGTATAAAATGGAGAAAAGTGGGGCTGGAGAGATGGCTCAGAGGTTAAGAGCACTGGCTGTTCTTCCAGAGGTCCTGAGTTCAAGTCCCAGCAACCACATGATGGCTCACAACCATCTATTATGAGATCTGGTGCCCTCTTTTGACCTGCAGGGATGCAGGCAGAACACTGTATGCATAATAAATAAATAAATATAAATATTTTAAAAAAAAAGAGTGGTATGGGGCAGTGGTGGCGGCACATGCCTTTAACTCCAGCACTTGGGAAGCAGAGGCAGGTGGATCTCTGTGAATTTGAGGCCAGCCTAGTCTACAGAGTTCTGGGACAGCCAGGGCTACACAGAGAAACTCCATCTGGAAAAAAACACTAAAAAAAAAAAAAAAAAAAAAAAAAAATGTTTACTCCCCTTCCAGAGAACACAAGTTAGGTTCCTAGCACACACGCTGAGCAGATCACAACTGTCTATAACCCAGTTATAGTTATAACACTGTCTTCTGGTCTCTGAGGGCACCTGCATGCACATGATACACATGAAGCTCATTCAGGCCCACACATATACATATGTACACACACACACACACACATATACACATATACACACATACGCAAGTACACACATATATACATATACACACGCACATATACATACACATGTACACATACACACACAAACATACACATCTACACATAGATAATAAATAAGTAAATAGAATACTTAGAATGGAGAAAGTGAGCCGAGCACTAGCGTGCATGAATTCATTACCCTCTTCTGACTACCATCATAATATGACCATCTGCCTCAAGCTCCTTCTGCCTAGATCTCCCTGTGGTGATAGCCTGCCGCCTGGAGCTGTGAACTAAAAGGAAGCCGTTCTTTCTCTCAGATTAATTTTGTCAGAATACTTTATCACCACAAAGAAAGGAAGCTAAGAACAGCGATGATCTCCATTTGAGGAAGAAATGAAAGAAACGGAAGCTTGAGATGTTCATTAAGCTACGGCTGGGCTGTTGCAGGCAGGGGAGGAAGGATATGCTGGGGATGGAACCCAGAGCTTTGCACATAGTAGGCGCTTGGTGCACACTAGCTCTACCACTGGGCTGCACTCCAGGACCCCATGCTTGTATTTCTAACTGTAACTCTCTAGTATTTCCAAAAAAGGTGGTAAAAGAAGGCAAGACTAAGAGTCAGGATTTTCTTGTCAAGATAAAGAAGAACCTATTCTCATCCAAAGATGATGATCAGAGCTCTTGAAAACAATTTGTTCTAAACCGTGGCCCACAGGATCCAGGCCATAAACTGCTTTTACTACTTTCCATTTTAGAGGGCTAGTGGCTTCTGGCTGAGAAGGCCCTGGAGAAATGGAGACAGTCCGGCTGCTCCTGCTAGAACTCACGAGGCAGTTTATAGCACAGCTTGGACCCACCAGGGATAGCAGGATGACTACAACCATGGTCTCTGCTGATGCAAACTCTATTTGGATACAATCATGTTTTAAAAATAACCTACAATACCATTACACCCCAAGGATGGAGGTTGAATGAATACAAAAATACCATTAAGACAGTTCATTAACTAATTACAGAGCACAGAACCATATCCTCCTGCAAGGCAGGGCTGTGGGGTGACTACAGGGCTGAGCTCAGGGGCCAATGGGGTGTGCAGTGCTCCAGCTCCAGACACCAGGAGGTGACACTCTTGATTGACAGAGACTCTTCTCTCCCTTGTTGCCTGTACCGTGGAGAGGTGCTACAGGGAGCCCAGAAATACTTCCATACAATGATCACATGACAAAAACAAAACAAAACATCTTCCCTCGTGATGCTCTGCATTTGTATCTTGACACAGAATCTCAGGGAGCCTAGACAGGATGAGCAGGTGACTGGTCACTCCGTTAGCCTGAATCTCGTATTTTTGTTGTCATGTGAAGGGTTCAGTGCTTCACTGAAGAGATACTTGCTAGGAACAGAAGGGACCAATGCCCAGCTGCCTGGGGAGCATCTGCTGGGGAGGCAATAACTCTCCATACACAGGATTAGAATGGCCACCCCCACCCACCAGGCTGACTGCTCAGCCAGCATCCTAGGATTTTAGAAAGTGTTATGGGAGGCAGGTGGTGGCTGGAGAGATGGCTCAGCAGTTTAGAGTATTTTCGGCTCTTGCAAAGGACACAGATTCAATTCCCAACACTCACACGGCAGCTTACAATAACTCTAGTTTCAAAGGAACAGACACCCTCTCTCTACCTCCACACCAGGCTTATATGTGTTGTATGTACACACACACACACACACACACACACACACCACATCACACATACACATCACACACACACCAAGTATATACACACATACACACATCACCTCCACATATATATACCACACACCATGCACATACACACCACACACATACCATACACATACACCACACACACACACACACACACACACACACACACACACACACACACACGCCACAAACACACACAAGCTGAACTACATTATTTTCCTAATTTACACACTGCCCAGATATTATGGTTTGACTATGAAACTCCTTCCAAAGGCTTATGTCTCCTACAGTAGGTCCCCAGCTGGCAGAACTGTTTAGAGAAGTTCTGGGAGCTTTAGGAGGCAGAGCTGAGCTGGAGGAAGTAGGTCACTGGGCATCTTGTCTCTGGCTCTTTTCCATTCATCTCTGCTTCCTGACTTCTCTGACGTAAAGCTGCTCTCTCCACCAGGCCTTCCCCGCCATGCTAGACTGGACCTCTGAAATGACGATAATAAACAAATCTTCCCCATTTGAAGTACACAAAAGTAACTAAGACATTTAGTCTCTTGCTGTGGGATGTTCTGTATGGCAAATGTGTTGCTAATAAAACACTGATTGGCCAGTGGCTAGGCAGGAAGTATAGGCGGGACTAACAGAGAGAATTAAAAGAACAGGAAGGCGGAAGGCGTCACTGCCAGCCACCGCCAGGACAAGGAGCATGTGAAGATGCCGGTAAGCCACAAGCCACATGGCAAGGTATAGATTTATAGAAATGGATTAATTTAAGATATAAGGACAGTTAGCAAGAAGCCTGCCACGGCCGTATAGTTTGTAAACAATATAAGTCTCTGTGTTTACTTGGTTGGGTCTGAGCGGCTGTGGGACTGGCAGGTGAGAGAGATTTGTCCTGATTATGGGCCAAGCAGGAAAACTCTAGCTACAGTCTCTTGTCTTGAAGATGATAGATTTCAAGAACCTGAAAGATGGAGTCTCACGAGCCCTCCTAAAATTTGTATAGGATACAAGTTTGTTTTCCAAAATCCCAGCTCTAGCTCAGTTTCAGAACAGCCAGCCCATGGAGGCCAGACAACCAGGTATCTGGGGAAGACCTTGGGCTACAACCAACTCTGGAAGAACTTGGCTGTAGCCCACAGAGTGGGTTTCAGAACAGTCCCAGAGACCAACAGGTAGGTGACCACCAAGTTATCAAATAGAGATACTGCTTTATCGAAAGTTCCTCCAACTGGGTGTGTTGGCACACCCCTTGAATCCCAGCATTCTGTAGTCAGGGGCAGATGGATCTCTTTGAGTTCCAGGTCTGCCTGGTCTACAAAATGGGTTCTAAGCCAGCCAGGGCTGCATAGTGAGACCCTGTCTTTAAAAAAAAAAAAAAAGCTGGGCGGTGGTGGCACACGCCTTTAATTCCAGCACTTGGGAGGCAGAGCCAGACAGATCTCTGTGAGTTCAAGGCCATCCTGGTCTACAGAACAAGATCCAGGACAGGCACCAAAACTACACAGAGAAACCCTGTCTCGAAAAAAAAAAAAACCCCAAACCAAACCAAACCAAACAAACAAAAAACCCTACCAATGTGGAAATAACTCAGTGACTGAGGGGAGGAGCAGCTCATGAATTGGGAGTCCATGTTTGCTCCTTTTCCTATGTCATACAATTTGGATGAGCGATGCTTAATGAGCTGGGGTATAGGTCAGCATCAGACTGCTTGTCTAGCATGCCTGAGACCCTGGGTTCTCTCCCCAGGACAGCAAACAGCAACTATAAAAGGATGGTTAACAGAGGAGGGCTAAAGAAGCTGCTGTACCTGGGTGCGGGTCCAAGCATGGGAACAGTAGAGAAGCAGACCTGCACTTCATCAGGTGTCTGTGGGACACAATTTGATAAAATACCGAATTATTAAAATGGGACAAGTCAAGTTTACGGCTGTTGGAGATGTCAAACAAATGCTCGTGGGAGGTCTCACATCACCAGTGTTTAATAATAGGTCTTACCCAGGAGCTGCTGGGTAAAGGTCGCAGTGAGGGCAGCTTGGAAGGCTTCCTGTGCTGTCACCTACAATCAGGAGAACAATCTCAAGTACCTTTTTCCTGAGGGCCTCCTAGCTGCCTTGCCATCTCTCTGCCCTGCTTCTGCTGAGCTCCGCATATGCATTGAGAAACTTGGTGACTACCCTCACTGGAGGCTATGGGGGAGGGGTAGAGGGGAGGGCATATGACCTGGGTATGCCCTCACTGCCACAAAAGAAGTTAAACATTTCCACGGTCCTCTCAGTTTTGATATGCCAGAAAAGGGAAAGGTTTAGTTATTGTTGGTTTTTGTTTTTGTTTTTGGTTTTTTTTGTTGTTGTTGTTTTGCTTTTTGTTTTGGCTTTTGGAGACAGGGTTTCTGTATAGCCCTGACTGTCCTGGAACTCGCTCTGTAGACCAGGCCTTGAACTCACAGAGATCCTCCTGCCTCTACCTCTCAAGGCTGGGATTAAAAGCATGCACCATCACCGCCCAGGTAGTTTGTTTATAAGGTTTAAAAACAAGTCTGGAGAAATATCTCAGTGGACAGTGTCTGCTTTGGACCCCCACAACCCACAGAAAAGCCAGCTGCAGTAGTGCTCATTGGTCATCCCAGCCGTGCTCCGGGGAGGAGGGAACAGGACTCTGGAATCTCATGGGCCAGCTGGACTGGCAGACACAGTGGTGAACATCAAAAGAGCCATGTCTCAAACAAGGTAGACGGCAGAATAGACATCTGAGACTGTCTTCTAACTAACTTTTACATTTGTGCCATGACACACACACAATCATGCACACACATCTGTTGTGGAATATTATTTTAAGATGTGTTACATTCATTTATGCTGTGGAATATTTGTTTAAGTGTATCTGTGTGTCATGACACGGGTATGTGGGTTCACGTGGATCTGTGGAATCTTAACTCAGAGGCATCTTAAGAATGAATCTAGCCTTTCATAGCTGCAGGGGGGTCCAGCCTCGAAGGACTGAAGCACTTTCCCTTTGCCTAGGGCATATTTTTATTTACTCTTTTTTTTTACAGTTTAGATAGTTAATTTCCGTACCTTCAAAGCAATCTAAAAGGAGCTCCCAGAGACCAAATGCCAAGTGCAAATTACTTGATTTATCAGGTACCATGGTTTTTAGGGTTTCCTGAATCAAGTTTTGCATAGGCCTTTGTGTCGGAGCCTGCCAACAGTCAGCTGGGTAGCTGGGTAGAAGCGTGCGGATTGAAGAGACAATGCGATTCAAACTGGGAAACTGAGTCAGTTGTGGGCTCCCACACCTTTGATCCTTGAGGGACTCTGATTCTTGACTCTCAAACAAGATTCACATAGGGTGATAAGAGAAACAAAAGGTGTGGTTAAACAAAGGAAGGATTAGGGCTAGGTGCTGCTCTCTGGAACCAGGCCAGGAACTCAGCAGGAATGCACTACAATTTAATGATGCAAAGATGTGTTGCATTCTTTTATGGTGCATTTGTTTAACTCTGCGAAGCTGTGTTACTTTGCTTGTCTAAAACACCTGATTGATCTAATGAAGAGTTGAATGGCCAACAGCTAGGCAGGAGAGGGATAGGCAGGGCTGCCAGGCAGAGAGGATGAATTGGAGGAGAAATCTAGGCTGAGGAAGAAGAGGAAGGAGTGAGAAAAGGAGGAGAGAGGACACCAGGGGCCAGCCAGCCAGCCACAGACAGTGACAAAGTAAGAAGCAAGACGTAGAGACTAGAGAAAGGCAAAATCCTAGAGGCAAAAGGTAGATGGGATAATTTAAGTTAGAAAAGCTGGCTAGAAACAAGCCAAGCTAAAGCTAAGCATTCATAAGTAAGAATGTATTGGCAGCTGGGTGGCGGGCCCCCAAAGAGCAAAGAGTAAAAAAAAAAAAAAGAAAAAGAAAAAAATTACACACATCCAAATAAATAAAACATAAAAACAGAGTGTTTTAAAGATATCTTAAATAGTGTAAGACACCAAAGTTGTTATAATTTGTCTCTTTTATCCTCAGTTTCCTGATCTGTATGTGCAAGGTAATCATAAAATCTCCCTCTTCAGATTACTGTGGAGATTAAGCAGGTGTGTTGTGGTCCGAGGCGCTGAATCAACCCAAGCAGACACAAGAGGTTAACACAAAGCAAGATTTAATGCAGGGCAGCACAAAAGAAGGAGAGAGGTGTGTGTGTGTGGGGGGGGGGGGGCACTGATTAATCAGGGCCACAGAACAGACTTGAGAGCTGAACTGAGACCCGAATACCAGTTGAAGCAAGGATTTAAGCACAAGAATCACAAACATTTGTTGCCAAGCTACAATTAAAATTGTCACCAATCAGAAATCAAAGATCAGAGGCTTTTCTTGAGTGTTCCAGAATTGTCAACCGACATGCAAGGCAAGTCCAACCAATCAGATTCATTTGTCCATGTTTCTGTTGTTGAGAATAGCCCTCATGTTTCTAGAGAACTAAAGATGCATAACGACTATTTCTACGGTTTAAGGAGGAGGTGGGTCAGCCATTGGAAGGTTCCTAGCCTTGTTTCAACCTACAGGTAAAATGGAATCTGAAGTTACAAACAGCAGCACTTGGAGCAAGGTGCTTTTTGGCTGTTCCCAACAGGGGCCTAGGAGAAGCTCTTTGTAAGATGGCTGAGAGAAAACAAGCACCTAGTGTATTCTGTCAACTGCTATTGTAGACCCTCTGTCTCCACAGATGACTTTGAGTCTCTTTGCAATAACAGTCTGTGCTCACAAGAAAATACGTGATGTACATACCTGTGATCTCAACAATTCGGAGGTAGAGGAAGGAAGTAGGAGAATCAGAAACTCAAGGTCACATTGGGAGTCCAAAGCCAGCACAGGATTATGTGAAACCCTATGGTGTTCGTCTTTAATCCTAGCACTTGTAGGCAGAGGCAGGTGGCTCCCTGAGTTCAAGGTCAACCTGGTCTACAGAGTGAGCTCCAGGACAGCCAGGGTTACACAGAGAAACTGTGTCTTGAAAAACAAAACAACAAAAAAAATGAAGCAACACACACACACACACACACACACACACACACACACACACACACACACGGGCAAAGCGGAACAAGCCTTTAATCCGAACACTTGGGGTCTGCAGAGACAGGCAGATCTCTGTGAATTTTAGGACAGCCTGACCTACATAGCAAGTTCCAGGCTAGCTAGGGCTACATGTTGGTTTTAAATCAGTGGTGCTGGTTACTGTTCAAGAAAGGTCAGAGGCACAACAAAATCCAGTATCAGAGCTTTATTAGGAAGAAGGGGGAGGGGACAGAAAACAGCGTGGCCAGGCCTGGGGCAGAGACACCTGTGGAGGAGAGAGAGGGTGGGGAGGAGGAGAGAGCAGAAGAGAGGGAAGGAGTCTGTGTGTGTGACTTTTTAAGGATTCCCCTGCACATGCGCAGGTGGGCTTACAGAGCTACGCCACCCATGCGCTGATTTCATGACCTCACTGTGCACATTTGTGCAATCACACAGCACACTGATGACGCAAGACATAAGAGCCCTTGCTTAGCTGCTGAAGTGCACATGTGCACATATAGCTGGAGTGGCGGAATCCTAACATTACATAGTGAGACCTTGTCTCAGAGAGAGTGGGGGGGGGGGGCAGGGAGAAGGAAGGAAATACATCTGTACACATGCACAGAGAGAGACGTTACATTTAACACCATATCCTGAGCGTGTTTCTGTATGAATGAGTACTGACTCACCACTCTTTTTTAATGACTGAACAGTATTTTGCTGTTATCAAATTGAGTGTATCATAATTTGTATGACCAAAGCAGGGTATTTAATGTATATAATGACATATTTGCTCAGAGATTTTATTTTTGAAAAGTGCATGCAGACCACCATTTGCATAATTCAAACACACCTTTGACATCCACAAATCCTGTGAGGAATACGGCTGAGAGGCAAACTGTGACCTCAGATCAAGACTCAGAATAGACACCTCATGGGAGAGTTAAAAACAGTCCAAGTTCCTGTACTTAGTCCAGATTAATTTGGAACAGAACAGAGCATTAAGGGATGTGTAATAGTTGTCTGTTCAAGCTTTTTACTACAACGTGAGAGGACTAGTGGTTTTACTATTATATTTTCCATTTGGCTTCCCAGCACCTCAAATTCAATCAATGTCCTGCTGTTCAGAGGTATTTCGAAATGTGCCAAGTCTTAATTGAAGTGGAGGTGCCTGGAACCAGGATTAATACCAGGAGCAATAGGGAGTCCTATTTATGGAGGTGAGTGGTCGCTAATTCTGCATTTCGACTTCTCTCAGCTCCTGGAGCCAGTTTACATTCTGACTGTCTGCCCGGATGAGTGTGGGTAGACAGGGCCAGACACACAGCTCTGATGGATCTGCTGGACTTCAGGTTCTTTTGGAATGTGAGAGTAGAGTTGTGTTACAGGGTCAGGTGTCTAAGTCATGTAGCAGCACCTGGTATGTCTTCCACCAATATGGAGTGTCCAGTGCTCCAGGCATGGTGCTGGGAGGTAGAGAGAAAGTGAACAACAGGATGAGACTAGGTTCCCACTTTCATGGGCTTAGATTCTAGTTGGGGGCATCCACCCAGATAAGTAAATAAATAAGACAAGTAGAGTTTTAAAAATATTTATATTATTTTAAAGTGTGTGTGTGTGTGTGTGTGTGTGTGTGTGTGTGTGTGTGTGTGCCTCTCCAAGGAGGCCAGAGGAGTCAGATACCCTGGAGCTGGAGTTGCAGGTGGTTGTGAGCCTCTCAGTTTTATGGATGCTGGAAATTAAACTCAGGTTCTCTGCAGGATTGTAACATCCTCTTAACTGCCGGTCTATCTCTTCAGCCCCAACAGAAGGATCTTTGGATTAAAACCACGAAAAACAATCCACAGTGATGGACCAGAGAGTGACTGGGGGTCCACTGCATTTCTGTTACTACAACAAGTCTCAGAGACTGGGCACTTTATTGAAAAGGACTTTTATTTAGCTCAGAGTTCTAGAGGGTCAAGAGCATTGCACTGATATCTTCTTGTCTCTGATGAGGAATTTCATGGTGGACGGCATTATGGTTAGAGTATGTATGTATAAGAGGGAAAGTCAAGTGTTAAAATTGGAAGCAAGAAACTGAGGAAGGACCCAGGCCTATTCTTTTCACAGTATCCCAATCTTCAGGAACTAATCCAGTCCCCCCAAGACCTGTGTTAATCCCTTCAGAGGTAGAGCTCCCCAAACCTGATTAAGTCAGATTAGGCCCCACTGCTTGCAGTTTCCAGCTCTTTAATATCACCATACTCAGGATCATGCCTCATGATGTACACCTTCAGCAGACACACTCAGACCATTTCCAAACCATGGCATCTGCTTTCAGCGGGAGGTATTGGGAGCTGTACTTGATAGATGATCATGCCCGACTGTGAGAAGAGTTCTGCTGCTTGCTGGCACTGGGACATGATCCCCTTGTTCAAATACATTCGCATCAGCTTTCTGTCGTTGATGGTTTCCTTCACTTTTATCCCAAGCATTCTGCTGTGGGACGATCTGTATGTCAAATTGCTCTGATTGGTCAATAAACAAAACACTGATTGGTCAGTGGCCAGGCAGGAAGTATAGGCGGGCCAACAGAGAGGAGAATGGAGAAAACAGGAAGGCAGAGAGAGACACTGCCAGCCACCGCCATGACAAGCAGCATGTGAAGATGCCGGTAAGCCACAAGCCACATGGCAAGGTATAGATTTTTAGAAATGGATTAATTTAAGATGTAAGAACTAGATAGCTAGAAGCCTGAGCCATTAGGCCAAACAGTTTAAACAATATAAGTCTCTGTGTTTACTTGGTTGGGTCTGAGCAGCTGTGGGACTGGCTGGTGACAGAGATTTGTCCTGACTGTGGGCCAGGCGGGAAAACTCTAGCTACAAAGTTCCTTTAATTCTTTTGATCAATTTGGAAGCTTAGCTGGATGGAGTCTTACCCTGAGGTCATTACTCCCTTTATTCCATTTTGAATCAGGCTTTTCTTTAAACTATTTATCTCCTTGAGCACTGGATCTAGCTCCAAAATTACATTTTCTGGTGCTCCTTTTCTCTTCAAACTGTACATTTTGCATTTTTCCTTGCTCAGCTTGCTCCTTTTCATTATAGATCAGCATAAGACTGGCTAGTAATAACTATGTAATACAGTCAATACTAGCCATCTTAAAATCTCCTCTGCCATCACCATTAATCCAAAAGTCTTCAGTTTATCTTCAGGCAGATTTTTAGGGCCAGGGCAAAAAGTAGCCACATTCTTTGCCAAAATATTGAAAGAATGGTCTCTAAGCCACATATTAGTGTTATTCCCCTCTGACAGTTCTTGAGCTTGGCCCCTACAGTTTAAATTGCCCTCAGCACTTGTGATAGCTAAAGTTATGTTTTAAGTTTAAATTACTGTGCTTAAAAGATCCATAAAACAAAAATGCCTCTAACCTGTAAGCCACACTTGCCCAAGGACAGATAACTTCCTGGAATTCTGAGGCTTGTTGTTCACGTAAGATAACAAGCCAAGTGTTTTCACTTTTCTAAGCAAGTTTGCTTGCCCCAACTGCACAGGATGTGCTTGATCACATGTAGATGGGAGGTACATAGGCAGGAAGTATGTCAGGATGTATACTTGCCCCTGATTGGATGAAGGCAGGAAGTACATAGCCTTGTGGGTTATGCCTTTATAAGTCCCTGTCTAATATAATTTGGAGCCCTACTCTGGGAATGCCAGATATGGACCTGGCCAGTATCCATGGTCGTGGCCAATATTTAATAAAGCTTGCTTCAAATTTGGCTCAAAAAATATGGTAATGGTCTTATTATTACCTGGTGTTATTAACACACTGTCTTCTGTGCTCTTACTAGGATGGCCCATTGAGTCCTACTTAAAGTGTCCAACTACTTTTCTAGTCCAAAGTCCCAAAGTTTTCCATATTCCTCTAAACAACAGCATGGTCAGGCCAATCACAACAACATCCCAGTCCCTGGTACCAACTTCTGTCTTAGTTACTGTTCTGTGAAGAGACACCATGACCAAGGAACTCTTACAAAAGAAAGCATCTGACTAGAGCCTTGATTATGGTTTCAGAGGTTTGTCCATTATCATCATGGGAAAAAGCATGGTGGCAGGCAGGCATGGTGCTGGAGAAGTAGCTGAGAGCTACATCCTGATCTGCAGGCAGAGAGAGAGAGAGAGAGAGAGAGAGAGAGATTGGTTCTGGGTTTGGCATGGGCTTTTCAATCTTCATGGTGTCTCTTCACAGCAATAGAAACCCTAAATAAAACACTTGGTCATCAGGGAATGGCACTGTCTGAGAGAGATTAGGAGTGTGGCCTTTCTGGAGAAGGTATGTCCTTATTGGAGGAAGTGTGTCACTGGGGATGGGTGTTGAGGTTTCACGGGCCCAAGCCAGGCCCAGTTTCTGTCTTTTTGCTGCCTACGGATCTGGATGTAGAACTTTCAGCTCATTCTCCAGCACCACGTCTGCTGCCTATTGCTATTCTTCCCACCATGCTGACAATACATTAAACCTCTGAACTGTAAGCCAGCCCCAATTAAATGTTTTCCTTTATAAGAGTTGCCATTGTCACGGTGTCTCTTTACAGCAATAGAACACTGACTAAGACACCAGGACTGGTAAGGCTTTGTCTGAAAAAAGAAAACATTAAATAATAAATAAATAAATAAATAAATAAATAAATAATGCCTAATCTGCTTCTACTGTCATCTCTGAAGGATTCTGATTTGAAGCCATCTCAGCTGCTGTAAAACCTGCCCCATTTCATCTTCCTTCTGTGAATTCAAGGCTCAAGTAAACCTGTAGGTTGCTGGTGTAGAGGAAGACATTCTCAGAGATTGCAGACCCGGCTTCAGAGGATAAGTCACTTGTCCTCTCGTTCACTTGTTTGGTAATGAAGACTGGTACCAAATGCACAGCCTTCTTTGTCAATGTTTTGCTCTGAAGAGAATGGAGCTCTGATTTCTGAGCGACAGGAGCTGCACACACAGGTCACACCAGGTCCAGCCACCACAGTTTTGTGCCACGGTCTTATCAATTCTGAGAAGCCGAGACAGAAACACAGCACACTCTCCCTAGCTAGAAATACAAGTCAAACTTAATAAGGGGCACCTTGTGTCTGTGAAGGCTCCTTGGATGTGACCACATCTGCTTTTAAAAGAGTTGCTGTAACCCGAGTGGATTTTAACTTTAGGGTAGGTATGAGAGAAATGTTAAGGTCTGTGTCTACTTAGTGGCCTTGGTCAGCAAGGCCCTGGTGCTTGTGAGCAGATTGACACACTTCCTAGCCCTACACTGACCAGTGTTGATCAGAGGAGCAAGCAGGCTTGGTGATGAGCTTGGACAGAATTTGAGGCTGGCTTTGAGAATTCAGGGCACTTGGCACATGAGAAAAGATTCAGCTATGTCCAGAGCACTGTGACAGCTCAACCCAGATGGAGGGCAAGCCTGTGTTTTCCACAATAGGAGATGGGGTGATGCTGGGGCATGAAAACAAATCAGGAATGCTTGTCTGAGCACCTGAAATGTAAGTAGTGAGGCCAGAGGGTTGTCAGCAAGGTACGATTTTTCTTTCTGGCTGCCGTGAAGGGCCTGTCTGTCTCTGGTGTCCAGCCATTTCACTATATCCTGTTGAGGTGTGGATTTTCTTCTAGCTATCATATCTAGTAGATATTACTATTCCCATTGATTATGGTTGGAATGGGTCTCCCACCAAATCATGCTGAAACCCTAACCAAGAGACCCAAATAAGACTTTCTTCAGAGACAAGCTCTTTAAAGTGGAAATGAAGGGAAATAGGTCAGCAGAGCATGTCCTAGCTCAGTATGACCCATGTCCTTGTGCAAAGGGGGAGGCGAGGACCCAGATGTGCAGGAAGATCAGGTGAGGACAGGAGAGGAGAGTCATTGGCAAGCCAAGAACAGGGCAAACAACCTGATGGCAGGCTTTCACAATCCAGTACTGTGAAGAGAAGAAACAGACCTTGGTTTTGGTATCTTGCTAGGACAGTAGCAGCAGGTGAAGACACTCATGGCTAAGATTCACGCCTTTTCAGTTCTGTGAGGCTCCCAGCCACTCCCCCGGAGCAGCATCGCCTCTAGTTCTCTCTTGCTGCTCTCACCGGGACTTCCATTTGATGTGTTAGAAGGTTTTCATCTGGAGCGGCAACCTCGTTTCTATTCCCCTTCCTCCCCGTCATCTTGCATGCTGGGTGACTTCTTCAGTCCCGTCTTCCAGTTTACCCTCTTTCTCAGGACCTTTATCAGTTTTGGCGTTCATGTGTCTGTTACATTGCTCAAAGAATTCCGTTTTTTCATTCTTTAAAGTTTAATTTCTTTTTCAAATCTAGTCTTTCCTCTCTTCCTCTACCTGACTTCTACACACACACACACACACACACACACACACACACACACACCTTTCATATATATATGTGTATATATATACATATATATGAAAAATATATTTCATACACATACACACTCACACATATTGTCTTAGTTAGGGTTTCTATTGCTATGAAGAGACACGTGACCATGGCAACTCTTATAAAGGAAAACATTTAATTGCGTGGCTTACAGTTTCAGAGGTTTAGTCCATTATCATCATGCAGAACATGGTGGCATGCAGGCAGACATGGTGCTGGAGAAGGAACTGAGAGTGGAGAAGGAGCTACATCTTGATCCACAGGCAACAGGAAGTGGTCTGAGACACTGGGCATTGCTTGAG
This sequence comes from Peromyscus aztecus, assembly GCA_902168405.1. NCBI lineage: Eukaryota > Metazoa > Chordata > Mammalia > Rodentia > Cricetidae > Peromyscus > Peromyscus aztecus. Next base: position 18,295 of record CABHPQ010155537.1, read on the forward strand.
CATATATGAGAGCTCAAAGCCCACCCCGCAGTGACATACTTCCTCTAACAAGGCTGTACCTACTCCAACAAAGCCATACCCCCTAATAGTGCCACTCCCTATGAACTTATAAGGGCCAATTACATTCAAACTACCACATATATATTTATATATAATATACAATGATATATATCATTACATAATATGTGGTAATATATTATACATATTAGATATATATTTATATATCTATATTTGTTTTTTTTCAAACAGGGTTTCTCTGTGTTGCCCTGGATGTCCTGGAACTTGCTCCACAGACCAAGCTGGTCTTGAACTCAGAGACTGTCTGCCTCTGCCTCTTGAGTGCTGAGATTAAAGGCATGTACCACCACTGCCTGGCAATATTTTTAAATTACATTTGTTCATCAGGAGTAGGGCACACACATGCCACAGTATCCATGTGGAACTCAAAGGAAACTTTTGAGAGTTGCTTCACTTTTTCTACCCTGTAGGTTCCTGGAACCAAACTCAGGTCACTGGTCTTGGCAATAAGTGCCTTTCCCTGCTGAGCCATCTATCTTACTGGCCATAGCTCCCCCTTCCTTCCTTCCTTCCTTCCTTCCTTCCTTCCTTCCTTCCTTCCTTCCTTCCTTCCTTCCTTTTAAAAACATCTATTATTTTTATTTTCATGTATGTGTGTCTGTGTGAGTGTATGTCATGCATGTGTGGATACATGTGGAGGTTAGAAGAGGTTATCAGATCCCCTGGAGTTGGTGTAAGGATTTTGTCCTTAATTACGTCATCAGCCTTTGACGGCGTCCCAGCCTAAAAAGCGGGTGGGCCCTCTGTGCGCCCTCTCTTTTTCCTTTCCGCTCCTTCCTTCCATCTGGACCTCCTTCTTCTCTTTCTGCTCTCTCTCTCTCTCTCCCTCTCTCCCTCTCTCCCCCCCAATAAAGCTCTAAAAAGGTAACTATGGCCCGTGACTCTCCTCCAGCACTCTCCTCCATTGGCATGGCCGCCATGGGCGGTGACCAACCACGAGGAGTAGCGCCGTAGAATAAACAACATTGGTGCCGTGACTCGGATACACCACCGAGCACCGAGGACCTGCTGACTGCTGCCGCTTGCCGCCTCCTCCCCCATCCAGTGAGACTGCGAGACCACAAGCGTGTGAGTCCCTCGCCTCCCCTGGACCCCTACACAGCTACCACTACTGCTACGGCCATGATTCTTCTGATTCTTCACAGTGAGTCTGCCGTTCTCACGGCTGTAGTCTGAGCTGTATTCTTTGCGACGGACACCCCGGGGGTTGTCCTCGGGCTGTACTGGCAACGGCAGGCACATTTTCACTCCTGACGAGGGGGTCAATGCTGTCTCGGGTCTACCGGGTGGACCAACTGCAGTGCAGCTGCAGCCCTTCCCATCCCTTAACGAAGAGGATGGCGAACTTGAGCTGATTCATAGATCTCTCTTCACTCTCGGGGATGCCCGAGATTGGAGTTTGATCCTGGTTTGTTATTTTATTTTTTTAATTTTTCTCTCAGCTACAGCCATGAGACAAAGGGCCAGATACGATACATTTGCCACCTACATTGGCAGATAGGGGCGGGCACAGCGTAAACCTGGCCACATAACAGCGTCGTGGGAACTTCTGCCAGCAAACGGGCAAATAAGAGTTACTTTATCCCCAAGTTTTCTGCTAAAGCTCTAAACCCTTCTCCTTCCCCACTTCTGCATCTGCCACGTGCAACCTTTTCTGTCTGACTTCCGCTGGCAGTGGGCGGGCTCAAATGGGCGGGCTTGGGCAGCTTCTACTGACTCTAGCCCTAACTCACCTTAACTCCACCCACTCATTCTCAAACTGCCTGTGTTTCTTACGAGCATACAGACAGGGCCCTGATCTTTACCCTGTCCCTAATTCCAAAAAATAAATTCTCATGTACCACAAGCTTTTCTCTTCCCAGTTCCCTGTTCTAACTCACTGTTCAGCTAATGGTACAGGACCACCACAGAACTGAAGTCCAGAGATCATCAACATCTTGTCAAACAGAAAGTTCCCAGCCACAGCCAAGAGGGATACGTGTCTCCAGAGCAAACAGATGACAGACAACATCCCACAACGCCTGTCTACCTCGGAAGACTCCTCTTCTCCATTCCCCCAAGAGCCAACCGATGTCCAAAAGTCAGCTGAAAGCAGTTTTTTGAGAGGAACGACGCTCCTATTCCCATCTACCTGCTTTTTTTTTTTTTTATAATAAGTGAAAGTCTGGAATGTAAGGGGTTTGTCCTTAATTACGTCATCAGCCTTTGACGGTGTCCCAGCCTAAAAAGCAGGTGGACCCTCTGTGCACCCTCTCTTTTTCCTTTCCGCTCCTTCCTTCCGTCTGTACCTCCTTTTTCTCTTTCTGCGCTCTCTCTCTCTCCCTCCCTCTCTCCCTCTCTCCTTCTCTCCCTCCCTCTCTCCCTCTCCCCCCCAATAAAGCTCTAAAAAGGTAACTATGGCCCGTGACTCTCCTCCAGCACTCTCCTCTGTTGGCATGACCACCGCAGGTGGTGACCAGCCACAAGGAGTAGCGCCATAAAATAAACAACAGTTGGAGCTGCTCATAGCCACCTGTGTGCTGGAGACTGAGCCTGGGTCCTTTAGAAGAGCAGAAAGTACTCTTAACCTTTGAACCATTTCTCCAGCCCTAGCCTTTCATTTCTTGATGAAAATTAGATCCCTTACAAGAGATGGTAAATTACCAGGCGTGTCCTCACTACCAATATTAGAAGCCAGAAAAGAGAAGTCGATAATTTCAAAATATTGAAAGAAACTAAAGCATGAAGTGAAGTTTAAAAATGTTTTATAGCCGAGCAGTGGTGGCACACGCCTTTAATCCCAGAACTCATGAGGCAGAGGCAGGAAGATCTCTGTGAGTTCCAGGCCAGCTTGGTCTACAGAGCGAGTTCCAGGACAGGCTCCAAAGCTACACAAGGACACCCTGTCTCCAAAAAAAAAATGTTTTTTAAGCTGGGTGGTGGTGGTTCACACCTTTAATCCAAGCACTGGGGAGGCAGAGGTAGGCTGATCTCTGTGAGTTCAAGAGCACCCTGGTCCACAAAGTGAGTTCCAGGACAGCAAGAGCTAAACAGTCTCAAAAACTGTCTCAAAAAACACCCTGTCTCAAAAAAACAAAACAAAACAAAAACAAAACAAAAAAAAAAACATGTTTTGTAACTGCCTTGTGGTCATTAACTGAGAATAAAATAGTATTTCCTCAAATCAAATACTAAGGAGGCAGGAGGTTCAATAGAAAAAAAAATGTAACCACTATAGTAATTACTGGTTTAGACCAGACTTATTCCTGGATTCTCAAACAATCAGCAAAATAACATGGGAATAAGGATATTGAGATGGACTCAAATGATTTACCTCACAGATTATTGATTACAAAGGATACAAGATATGTGGTTAAAGGAGGAATCTGGTGGGCATCCATTTAAGTGACTGAACTTACATCATCCATAATAGTACAACCTAATCGTACTAGCTACTAATGTGATATGCTGAGGACATGAGAGTCCCTTTGCTGTGTTCCTGCCAAAAATGGCTAACCTGAACCTAACTATGAAGGCACAAAAAGAAAAATTCAAATCAAAGGCCTGAACTTTGCAAACTGCCCGTGTAAAAGGATAAATGCAGTCAAGCGGTGGTGGAGCACCCCTTTAATCCCAGCACTCGGGAGGCAGGCAGATCTCTGTGAGTTTGAGGCCAGCCTGGTTTACAGAGAGAGTTCCAGGACAGCCAGAGCTATACAGAGAAACCCTAAACCAAACCAAACCAAACAAACGAAAGAAGGATAAATGCAAGTGTGATAAAATTGGTACTTCAGTTTTTAAAATTTTATATGTATGAGTGCTTTGCTTACATCGCCTGTATGTCTGGGGCCCTTGGAGGCTAGAAGAGGGCATCCAATCCCATGGAACTGGAGCTACAGATACTTGTGAGCCATCATATGCGTGCTGAGAACCCAACCTGGGTCCTCTGCAAAAGCAGCAAGTACTTTTAATAGCTGAGCCATCTCCCCAGCCCCAGAATTTCATTATTGTTTTTAGGGACTCCGTGACCAATGGTCGCCAGATGTCCAAATAACCAAAAATCAGACTTTTGAAACCTATTCAGATGGATTGTGTATGAGGAGTCTGTGACCTGCTATGTGTGTGTTGTACATGATTGCAGTCCTCTTTAACATTTGTATTCTCTCTCTCTCTCTCTGAGTGTGTGTGTGTGTGTGTGTGTGTATCTGTGTGTGTGCTATACATGTGTGCACACTTGCATGCATGTGCACAGGTGTGGAAGCCAGAGTCTGACACTGGGACATCTTCCTGAATCACTTCTCCACCTTATTTTTTGAGACAAAGTCTCTGACTTAATGTGGGGCTTGCTTTTGTGGACCAGCCTGGTTGGCCCGTGAGCCCCTAGGGTCTGCTTGCCTCTGCCTGCCAGCACTGTGGTTACAGACATGTGCTCACATTTTTATGTGGATGTTTGAGTCCAAACTCAGGCCCTCATGCCTGCACAGCAAGGGCTCTACCCACTGGGCCAGCTCTCTGGTCAGTCCACAGTTGGAATCTTAAATAAGAGAACTGTGGGTCAGCTTTGTGGAAGTTACCTCATCTGTCAAGTCATCCTCACGTAAGTGACCTTTTTCTCCACTGTGATCAATACTCAACAGAAACAAGAAAGGAAGGACATTTTTTGGCTCACAGTTCCAAAGGTTTCAAGAGGCCCATCATGGTGGACAGGGTATAGTGCAATGCAGTCATTCACACTAACAGTGGGCAGGAAGTAGAGAAAAGGGACCATACAAGAAGGAGTAAGATACACTCCTCTCTGCCTCACCCCCCCCCCCCACATACTCCTAGGGCCTACTTCCTCCAAGTAGGCTCTACTACTTCCCAATAATGCAGTCATATTGTGGACCTCCCCAGGGATCCATACACTCTTTGCTCAGAACCCTTTTGATGTAACTGCCTCTGAAAATGTTAACACAGAGACTACTAGAGATGCATTTTACTAATCTAGGGATTTCCCAAACTGCTGAGTCCAGCCTGATCTTCAGACGGTCCTTGGTATGGGGAGTGTGGATTGAGAAATAATAGATATGAAAAATATAGATATAGATGAAGGAAAAGATAGAGACACAGGATAGCTTCGGGAGGGCTCTGAGTCAATACCACAGTCACCTAAAGTTTATTCCTCATGGGCTTTTTATATCTATACCAGCAAGGGGAGAGGCAAAAGACCTCCCCCTTTCAAGGACACAATGGTTCAAGGTACAAAGTACAGACAAGTGTAAACACTTCCTTAATTCTCAAAACATCTAGTAGCCACATCTTATGGCAAAACATTCTGTAATTAGGCCTTGAAGTATAAGACACCTGGTAACCAGGCCTTTGGTCAAAACATCCTATTATGCAGACTTGTAGGGCAAAACAAGCTAGGGCTCTCTGACCTTAAGTCAAGATGGAATAAGGCCACACTATGGAGTCTCTGTGGACCCCCACACCAGTCTTGTCAACTTGATGAGATTAGCCGTTGCAGCTCTGGTCAAGGCACAAGTGAAAGAAGAAGGCACGGAGTGACAGAAATCGGGTGTACACGATGTGCATGGAAATGGAAAGTTCCCAAGCACCCATCTTATTTTTCTTTGGAACAGGGTCTCATGTAGTCAAGGCTGGCTTTGAACTTGATATGTATCCCAGGATGACCTTGAACTTCTGATCTTATTTCCACCTCCCAAGTGCTGGGATTTCAGAATTGTACCATCTAGTTTGATGTGGTCTTGAGGATCTAATTCAGGATTTTATGCATACTAGGTGTATTAGCTACTTTTCTATTGTTGTGATAAGACATAATAACCAAGGCAACTTATTTTTAAAAAACTGTTTATTTGGGTTTAACTATTTAAACTATTTAAGTTTCCAGAGGGTTAAAGTGCATGATGATGGAGTGAGGTAGGATGGCAAGAACAGCTGAGAACTCACGTGTTGAACAGAAACCAAGGAGAGCACTGGGGATGGCAGGAAGCTTTGGAAGCCTCAGAGCCTGCCCCTCATGACACACCTCCTCCACCAGGGCCACACTTCTTTCCCAAACAGTTCAATCAACTGGAGACCAAGTTATTTAAACATATGAGCCTGTGGGGGCCATTCTCATTCAAACCACCACATTCTACTCCCTGGCTCCCCCATAGGCTTGCAGCCATATCAGAATGCAAAGAGCATTTAGTCCAACTTCAGTTGTCGCCACAGGTGCATACTTTCAATCTCAATACTGTTAAAATGTCCAAAGTTCACAATCTCTCCTGAGACTCACGGCAATCTCTAAACTGTAACCCGCCCCCCTTGAAATCAAAATGCAAATTACAGACTTGTAACATCCAATGGAACAGACTATGTATTACCATTCTAAAAGGGAACAATGGAGGCACAGTGAGGAAATACTGGTTCCAAGCAATATGTGTCATTTATTTGTCTGAGTTATTTACCGGGAGTGAGAAAACACGAGGCAAAACGGAACCCACTATAAGAGTTTTTATTAGGGAAGGGAAAGGATGGAGGTGGGTAGACCTACCAAAAAGACTGGAGGAAGGGGAGGGGGGGGGGGGGGGGAGAAAGAGAGAGAGGGAAGGGGGGAGAGGGAGGTGCACACTACCTCTGGGAAAAGGGAGAGAGAGTGGGGAGCTGGTAGAGCTGGCTTTTACAGGTCACCTCGCGCATGCCCATATGGACTTATGCAGCTACACCACACATGGCATATAGATTATGTGATCACGCTGCGTGCAGATCACATTACCATGCGGTGCATGGATTACATAGGACATAAGGCCCCGGAGTGACTAATCATTTTGCCTGACTGCTGACTGCGCATGCGCAGTCATGTGACTCCAGAAGTGGCTAGGAATAATAATATGGAAACCGAGCAGGGTGAACTCCAAATCCTGTAGCTCTATGTCCAACATTAGAGGGTTTAGATGCCTCTGCCCTTGCAGCTTTGCTGACTGAAACATCCTTCTCTCTCTTGGGCTGGTTCTACTCCCTGTGTGCAGCTTTCCTTGCCCATTTCCCATGGCCCTGGCTCCTCTAACACCTCAGGTCCCCTGTATAATCCAGGCTTCACTTTCATAGCTCTACACAATGGTTTCTCAGGCTTCTTGTCCTCTCAGGACCTTCATGCAGGGACTTCCCTGACATCAGTGGCTCTCCTTAACCACTGGAGGAAGATTCCACAACCACTTTATTAGTGTACCCTTCATGACTAAAGCCAGCGTTACATGAATGAGACTGCCCAGGTTTGACTACCAACTTGGGGTGAGCCCTGGTTCCCTTGAGTCCCTTTGATTTGTTCCTTTTTAAGAGAAGAAAATTCCTTAGGCCTTCTCCTTTCACAAGTTGGAAGCTTAGCTGGGTGAGGTCTTGCCCTGAGGGTACCAATCCCTTTCTTTGAATGAGCAATGAGCACCAGGCCTCCCTCTGGCCTCCTCATCTCTTTCAGCACAAGCCTTGGCTCCAGCATTAAATTTCCTGGCGCTCTTTATCTTTAAACTGCACATTTTGTATTTTTGTGCCACTCGCTCCTTTTCACTGTAGACCTCCAGAACATTGATTACTAATCACCACATGGCTGAGTCAATATTAAGCTGTCTTGAAATATCTGCTGAAGAGTTAGTCCATTACTGTTCAATTTAGCCTCAGGCAGGTTCTTAGGAAGAAGGCAGAAAACAGTCAATTTTCTTTGCCAAAATATTACCAGGGTAGTCCCTAACCCAGTGGCCAATATTCTTCCCTTCTGAAACTCCTTGAGCTGGGCCTCCACATGGGTCTCAACACTATTGTCTTTCAACCAAGTTCCTACTAGGATGGCCCATTAAGTTCTGCTTACAGCATTCAACAGCGTTTCTTTTTTTGTTTGTTTGGTTTTTCAAGACAAGTTTTTTCTGTGTAGCCCTGGGTATCCTAGAACTCACTCTGTAGACCAGGCTGGCCTGGAGCTCAGACATTTGCCTGCCTCTGCCTCCCGAGTGCTGGGATTAAAGGCGTGTGTCACCAATACCCAACTCAACAACTTTTCTAATCCAAAGTCCCAAAGTCTTCTGCATTCTTGCAGACAATAATATGGTCAGGTTTGTGAGGAACCTCCCTGACTCCATTATGAAGGCAGAAGCCATTGTGCTGTATTGTTAAAAATAAATTTCCACTTACTATACAAGCTGAGTTTCTAAGTTTCTGTTTCCTGGAACCTGACCTGCCCCATTCCATGACCCAAGCCCTCCCTAATCGCCTGGTAACCGTATGGTTGTGGCTGTTGGTGTCTTGTTGTTATTTTGTTTATTTTTGAGATTTTCCTGTAGTTCTTACTGCTCCGTTGTCTCGCTTCTGCAAACCTGCTTTGCAACTACTTGTGATTTGTTCCTTAAAAGAGCCCTAGGAAAGGGGCTCCGGGCTGCTCTCTCTTTACTCTGACTTAGGAGTCATTGGCCAGTTATCAGGTGCACCCCAATAAACCAAGCTTTCTTCAAATCTGGCTCAAAAATCATGGTAGTTGGGGGGTGGGGTGGTGCACGCCTTTAATCCCAGCACTCGGGAGGCAGAGGCAGGAGGATTTCTGTGAGTTCAAGGCCAGCCTGGGCTACCAAGTGAGTTCCAGGAAAGGCGCAAAGCTACACAGAGAAACCCTGTCTCGAAAAACCAAAAAAAAAAAAAAATTGTGGTAGTGGTCCTATTCTCTCCAGTGGGATTAACAGTCTGTCACAGTAATAGACCACTACTTCCTGGTACCAACTTTTCTATTGCTGTGATAAGACACAATGACCAAGGTAACTTATCAAAAAGCAATTGACTGGGCTTATGTTTCCAGACTCCATGATGATGAAGTGATCAGCATGGTGTCAGCAACAGATGAGATCTCACATCCTGAATAGGAAAGAGAGAGAGAGTCCTGAAGGTATTGGGAAGCCTCAAAGTTCACTCCAGTGACACATCTCCTCCAAACCTCCTAATCCTTCCCAAACAGTTCCACTAAGTGGAGACCAAGTATTCAAACATATGTGTCTATGGAGGTCATTCTCATTCAAATCACCACACTAGGCAACACTGTACTGACTGAGCTGTCTCCCAAGGTCTCACAATATAGCCCAGACTGGTCTTGAACTCTTGATCTTCCTGTCTCAGCTTGCCAAGTGCTGTTATGCTGGCCTATGTTACCATAGCCAGCTTGTTAAATATACTCTTTGTCTTAGTCACTTTTCTATCGCTGTGACGAAAACCCCATGGCCAAGGCGATGTATAGAAGAATTGGGCTTAGGTTCTAAAGGGATAAGAGTCCATCACCATCATGCTGGGGAGCATGGCAGCAGGCAGGCGTGGTGCTGGAGCAGCAGCTGAGAGCTCACATCTCAGCCCACAAATAGAAAACAGAGAGCTGCCTAGAAATGGCGTGAGTCTTTTGAAACTTCAAAGCCCACCCCAGTGACATCCTTCCTCCAGCACGGCCACACTTCCTCAGCCTCCCCAAACCACCTGGAGTTCAAGTATTATAAATATTAGTCTGCGATTCTCACTCAAATCACCATACTCCTTAATAGGAGTTACAATTATATCTGTGTTTACTTTGAGACAGATTCTCACACCATACTCCCGGCCGGCTTGCTAATCACTATATACTCCAGGCTAGACTTGAATTCATGCTCTTTCTAACCTCAGCCTCCAAGTGCTCAGATTACAAGTCAGCACCACCATGGCCAGTATGTCTGTTTTAGTGGAATTTTGCTAGGGTTATCAGAAATGTCCATACGCTCCCTTTGGTCGATCAGTTTTCCCTAGACCTAGCTCTAAAGCGGGTGTCAGTACAAAGGTGGTCAGAGAAGACAAAGTAAGACAAAGGATCGTTCGTTCTTTCCAAACCCTGGAGCAGAGAAGGTGGGGAGAATGGGCTGCACTGGCAGACTATAACCCTGGTATGGACCAAGGACTACTGTTTATCTCCCATGTTGACTTGAGTCTCTGATTTTGCCTCTACAGTAAGGGAGGAAAGTCTCTTTTCTCTCACCCATTGACATCAGGGAGAGTGTTGGCAAAGCGCAAGAGCGAGGCAGCTCCTGGAGCTAAGTATAGGGCTGGCACAGGTCTAGGGAGGAACGATGCGGGGAGAGACGGTTCCAGGGAGGAAACACCCGCTCTCCGGTATCCTGCCAGCGGGTGGAGAACTAAGGAAGACAGCCGTGCCGGTATCGCAGATCCCCTTTTCTTGGGAACTCTATGGCCTCCAATAGAGATCTGCCCTAGAGCTTGGAGTGGGATCAGATGCAGCAGAGAGGAACCCAGGGGTTCTTTAAGGGAGCACCAGGCTCTTGTATTAAAAATTAATACGGTAAATCTGGAGCTGAGTCAATGCTTCCCTCTTTACCCTTCCCTTCAAGGAACCTGCCATCTCCCAG
>CABHPQ010155538.1:0-41772 GCA_902168405.1 Peromyscus aztecus
TTGGGCATATACCCAAGGAATGCTCAATCATACAAGGACACATGCTCAACTATGTTCATAGGTTGCTTTTCTAGTCACCAACTCTATGTCACATGAGCAATGATTGGACTATTATGGCCTTGAGGCACAAGATGTCTCTAGAGTACACATGGAGTATGCTAAAGAACATGTCTGATAAGTCTATGGTGCCAAAGAATTTTGAGGTGGAATTCCTAATCTTTAAGAATGTATCTTCTACATTAGGCAAATTTCCTGGTATTTTGTGGAGAAAGCTGATTAAAGTACCTATAGTCTATTGTGAATCTCCATCTACCGTTTGGCTTCTTCACTAGCCGAACAGGAATATTGAAGCTGAATTTTTGTGTGAGTGAGTTCAATAATATCTTCCTTAAATAATTTATTTACAGTCGATATGGTTTTATCACTTCTCTGGATTGGGTATTGCTTGGTAAATGATCCCTTAGTTTTAGGTAGTTCTTTGGGAGGAATTTGTACTTGGGTTATGTTACAGACTAAGATTTTATGTTTTTAATGTAATACTATTGGGGAAACAATTTGGGTGTGACATCCATCTGCAGCACAAATTACAACAGAATCTACCAGTCTAAGATGCAATTTCAGGATAGAAAATGGAGATACTTTGTCTGGAGGCATCCTATAGAGTAGAAGAGATTGAATTTATTTAGTTTCTGTGGTAAATTTTGGAAAATTATTGAAACAATCTAAATTCCATAGGAAAAAATCATAAACCCTTACATACTAATCTGGAAATATTTCTCTCCTTATTTTATTTTTCCCTTCACTTTCCTTTCTGTGATCCATTAATTCATTCAGAGGACATGGTTAAGATCTATTATATTCAAGTTAATATTTAACTGCTCTAGAGAAGCAGCTAGGAGAAGCATTTTTTTCCAAAAAGTACTAGTTACTCAAATAGGAAAAATATAATGAATTATTTTATGAATATAAAGTAGATTAGTTCAAAGAGCAAAGAAAATAATTGACATTCTAGAGTAACAAAGCAAATTTGTGAGAAATGGCTATATAGGGACTGGATGCTTAAGGTACTCAAATGAACAGAAGGAATTTTATAACTAGCAAGTCAAATTGCCTTGACCATTAAGGACAATATATTCTAAGAAAGGAGGTAAGAACTCACATAATGAAACACAATGCTTATTCATTAATTTTTAAAAACTTTATTAAGTGCTTTCTACTAGACATTGATGATAAATAGTCAAACTCTGCAGAATAGAGCTGACTATGATGAAATTTAATGTAAATAAAAATGGATAAGACAATGCAGCGTACTCTTGCTTCTACAGGAACACTTTCCACATTTTCATCCCTGATGCTGTCACCAACCACACATGAGCAGTATTAAGCTTCCTGTATACTGATTTTTTTGCATATACATACTTGTGATAACATATGATTTATGAATTAGATATAGTAAGAGATAAACAATAAGATGGAGCAATGGTCACAGCAAGCTGTCATTGCCATCACTCTTGTTCTTTGGGGCAAGTATTAAGCATAACAAGGAATTCTCTAGCAGTCTGCTCCTGGAATAGTACACCTAATAATCGGGATGATTCCCCAAGGAACTGATTGGCAGCTGGTGTATACACAGCCAACACACTGGACAAAGATCAATTTACATTTTAGGAGGATGGAGTGAGGTGGCATTTGATTTCATTAGACTGCACAGAACTGAAATAGTGCACAGCTTAAAACGTATACCTTATTTCTTGAATTGTTCATATATTCAGCCTGCCATTGCCTATGCACATAAAATAATAAAAAATAATGGATGTTTTTAATTAATATATACATTAGTTACTTCTCCCCTTTCTGGACATAATGACAGACAGGAAGCAGGTTCAGCAAGGAAGGATTATGGTGGAATGTTCCTTTACACTGTGTGGACACATGTCACTGTGACTGGTTTAATAAAGAAGCTGACAGGCACATAGTGGAACAGAATAAGATTAGGTGGGAGAGCCAAACTGAGAATGTTGGGAAGGAGGAGGGCAGAGTCTCGGAGTCACCAGCAGATGCTGAGAGAAGCAAGATGGGCATGTCGTATTGAGAAAAGGTACCAAGACACAGGCCAAAGCATAAGTAAGAAATATGGGTTAATTAAATGTAAGAGTTAGCTAGTAACAAGCTTGCACTATCAGCTGAGCATTTACAGCTAATATTAAGTTTCTGAAAGGTTATTTAGGAGTGAGCAGTAAGGACAGGAAATCTCATAGTACAAAGTACTATGGCTTTCATTTGAGAGGATGATTTCAATCACGGCAGAGAAGGCATGGAGGAAAGAATGGAAGGCCTGTTGGTCATATTCTATGTGCAAGCAGGAAGCTACAAGAGAACAGGAAGTCTGGCTGGTCAATCCCAAGTGACCCACTTCCTCAGCAAAGTCCATTGAATAAATATTCCATAACCTCCCAGGGATGTCCAGCACCCTGTGTGGTACATATCACACTCAAAACATGGCTCTACACTAATTATGTTCCCTAGGAAGGAGTTTTAGAAGAGATGGCCAACTTCATCCAGTAACTGATGGAAGCAGATGCAGAGATCCACAGCCAAGCACCACTCCAAGCTTCAGGAGTCCAGTCAAAGAGAGAGAGGAAGGATTCTATGAGCAAGGGCATCAAAATCATGATGGGGAAATCTACAGAGACAACTGAACCACGTTAGTGGGGACTCATGAACTTTAGACCAATGGCTGTGGAGCCTCCATGGGACTGGACTAAGCCCTCTGCATAAGCAAGACAATTGTGTAGCTTGATCGGCTAAAGGGCTCCCCGGCAGTAGGATCAGGATCCATCTGTGGAGCATGATCTGGCATTTTGGAGCTCATTACCTATGGTGGGACACATTGCAGAGTCTTGATGCAGGGGGAGGGACCTGGACCTGCCTCAGATGAATGTGCCAGGCTCTGCTGTCTCTCCGTGGGAGGCCTTACCTTTTTGGAGGAGAGAATGGGGTTTGGGTTGGGGTAGGAAGGCTGGGGGGAGGCAGGGGGAGGGAAGAGAGGAAGATCTGTGATTGGTATGAAAAATGAATTAAAAAATTCTTAATAAAAAGAAGAGATGGCCAAGCAATCACATATCACACAGTGAACTGACATGTACTTTATAAGACACTTCTTTTAAAAGGCAACTAAGAAAACATGCTTCAGCCCTGGCCATTTCAGATAGTTTTTTTTTCTTATGGGAGAAAAAATACAGTTGTTAAACATTTTGCTTGTCTCTCACATTTCTGTTTTTTTTTTTTCCAATCTTTATTTTTACTGTATGAATGCTTTGCCTACATGTATGTCTGTTCACCATGTGTGTACCTGGTCCCTGTGGAGGGCAAAAGAAAGCATCACCTCCCCTAAAACTGGAGATACTGGAAGCTATGAGCTGCCATGTGTCTACTGGGAATCAAAGCAAACTGTGTAAGCTCAGCCAGTCCTCTTAACAGCTGAGCCACCTCTCTAGGCCCCTAATGCATTTCTTATACATTTTATTTTTTAATCTTTATTCTCTGTGATTTATTTTGTGAATTTACACACAGACACATTCATGCACGCATGCGCGCGCACACACACACACACAGATACACACAAACACACAGAAATACAGACACACACGTGAATGAACTTCATTAATTCTCACTATGTATTCCATACATCATTAAATCCACCCTATGAATTTTTTATTTTAATGTCACATAAGATGTGTCTCAGTTGAAAATTAAATATTATTCTTTCCATGAAATCACAAATTGCATGACAGAATTCAATAAATATTTGGATTTATTAAAGCACTCCATATTTACATTAATTTTACAACCCCTTCCATTTGTATAAATTTAGTATGGCTATTTCAAGGTATCTGTTTCTAATGTCTTCACTAAGAATGGATTCATCAGCTATATACTTTATTCTTCTGTGTTTAGTTATCTGATCCAACATCTTAGAATGCCATAATTTTTGCCTGGATAATGATGTTGAAAGAAACAACATTGAATGTGGATTTTTATCGTCTTTTCTAGAGAGCAATAAATTCAGTCCTGGTTTTCTTGTGGCATTGATTGCTATGTGATCACACTCCTTTGTTGGTTTTAAAGGTCTAAAGTTTTCCTTGGGAGTTTTTACCTTTGTAGACCCTTAACGAAAAATAAGACAAATTACTTAAGATAGCAAAAGTATATCACAGGAGATGTTTATTCCAAGAAAGTTAATTGTACTCCAGGGTCTTATAGATTTCAAGCCAATTTTAAAACAATAATAATGCTTGGGGGGTTACACATTGCTTATTAAAACTTTAGTATAAGCAGCATAGGAAGCTATTATGTAAGGAAGTGGATACTTTGAAGAGCATACTCAGAAAGGAAGCTGTATGGAGTAATATAAGAAAATTATCAGGGAATGAAGAAGTCAGGGTGAGAAAAGTGGTACTTTGAGCTGGGGTTAGACATTTGCTCAAGAGGAAAAGGCACTACAGGTGAACCACAGAGGCTGCACCGAAGTGCTCAGGGCCAAAGTGAATTTGGAGGTCAGCATGACCCAAGTGTGGTCTCAGTGTCTCTCGAGTCTCAAATTTTCAGACAATGCCACTGCCTGTCTGTTTAATTTTGATTTCTTCACACTTCTTGGGTACAGCTCTCATTCCAAGCTTGTGTGTTGTCAGCTCCAAGCCCACACTGTTTGTCTCACCTCCGCCACCTCATATGTTCTTATGAACAACCTCAACCTCTTTTTTATTCTTTGCAATAGTAGTTCTTAAAACACATTGCCATCTACTTGCAACTGTATGACCACAAGTGTAAAGGATGCCCTGAGAATGAACCACTGAACTGAATTACATGCAAGTTTGAAGAAATCAAATTATTTTTTTTTCATTTTACATACTTTTTAAAATAAGTTTGAGAGAGAATTCTCAGAACTATTTTAAAAAGCAGAAGCCCTGAGAGCTGCCAAACAGGGTATGTATTGGTGAAATTATTAAGGCCACTCCACGTAGTTAAAAGGGAGGTTTATTTTGTGGGGTAACTTAAAAGTGAAGGGTTAGGTTGCAGGGTCTGGGAAAGGTGTAGCACAGTCCAGCAGTGTTCTCTGGAGAACTCTGCTCAGTCTACCTCCAGCGTCCAGGGTCCAGGAACCAAGAAAGCCAGCCCATCCAGATCCCGGGTCTTCAGGGTCCTCTCTAGGCACTGCCTTGTAAGCGGCCAGTTACCAAAGCCTCAACAGGGGTTGGAACTTCCAGTTCAAAGTTGGAATGACTACCCACTACAGGTATGGATAAAGGAGTACAGTTTCCATGCTGCTCCTGTTCAAGTAGGGTCTTCTCTTGGTGTTTTTGCCTTTTGCATTGTACACAACTGTCACACTGGGCTGTGTGATACTGAGCATGTGACTGACAATTATGTTGCCTTTAGAAAAATCTGGAAAATGCCACAGAACTTTATTGTGCAAAAAAAATCTAATTTATAAAATATAATGTCTATGTAAAAGAAATGAAACTTATAAACATGCTATCCTTGAAAATAAAAGATTATAATCTACAAAAAGAAAATATTATGTATGCACACAATTTATCTTTATCAATAGATTCCCCAGGCCCCCCCTCAATGTGCCAGCCCATCTTCCCAACATGCCTCACTTAGTTTCATATGTATTTTTAAATAACCAGTATCTAGTTAATACTGCCCATATGTGCACTCATGTGTGATGATACACTCATCATGATTTCTAATTATCTACAACCTCTGAAATATCTGCTCAAAATTTGACCCTCCCAGCTATTGTGTTCTGAAAATCGTAAAATTTTACTTTCATTATGAAAGCTTTAGGAATAATAAATTGCGCTTTTTATAGATTTTTTAGACCTATCTATAATTATTCATCTACAGGTTTAAGTAAAATCACAGGTTTTGATGTAATTAAAATATAATTTTCCACAGTCAGGTATAGCAATTGCATTTTTCCTATTGATTATACTTTGCACATGATGATTTGGTAATATCTCAATGAAAGACACTACACTGAATATGACTATTCCATCTCATATTCCCTCTGCCATGGATTGTAGTCCCAGCCTTAACAGTCACTGACTTCTTTTCAACTCCTACATGAAGCCATAGTTGTTAATTTAATTATTTAATTGTTTTTCTATAAAAGAATTCAGTCTGTTAATACACTGGTGGGGACATTTATTTATTTATTTGTTTTTTTTTTCTTTATTTCCATGAAACATTCTGGCTCCATTGCTGTCTAAGCCCTGAAAAAGTATAGTCTTCAAATCACTCCTCTGTGCCTATAACCTCCCCTGGACTTAGTGTAAACGAGCAGTCCCTCTCCATGGGTCGACATGTTTTGTTTCCATACCTTCTCCCAATTGCATTCTGATTCTATCCACTCTTCTAAGTTACAATGGCAATGGGTTTCTGTGTAAGCATATTGTAACTTTGCCATTTATCATATTGAAATTTCTATTCATTCCATAAAAGATAACTTTCCCACCAATCACATTTACATAGTTGGGGGAATTTAATGATTATGCACCTGTCTACTTTCTTAATACACTGTGATGAAACTTTGTTAAGCTGTCAGAATTGACTTTTTTAAGGAAATTTTTTTAGTTATAAAAGAATAACATTTGAAAGTAGACAGAAATGAAACATTTTGTAGGAAGTACTGTTAGATCTTTTTATATATATGAGGCAAATACCTGCTAAGATCTTCAATAATAGTAAAAATATGTTGAATATTAGAAAGATATCAGAATTGAGTGCAAAATTTGTGAAAATTATTTTTTTAATATACGTGTGAGTGTGTGGCTGTGTGAGCATACATTGCATTTCAGTAGGAGCCTGTAGAGATTAGAAGAGTATGTCTGATACCAGTTGTTATAAACCCAACATGGGTGCTAAGAGTGTAACTAAGGGCCTCCAGAATAAGAGAAAGTGCTCTTTACTATAGGTCCATGGCAGTAACCAAGTGTGGATACAGTATTGACTTTGTCCTTGGTATGAATGTGGCAATGGTCTCATCCCTATCAGCAAGTCTGTACAAGGGAGAACATCAATGCTAATCTACACTTGCTAACTGATTGGATAAATTACATCAAGCTCTTGCAGTTTGACATTCTCTGCGCTCAGTGCTTTACTCATAATGACTTAAACTGGACTTTCTTCTAGATCATTTTCTCATTAACTTTCTTCATGAAAGAATGAGTGAATGAATGAATTATTCTACTATAAACTATAAATGGTTGGGACTGGTAACATAGCTCAGCAGGAAGGCTCCTTCATGCAAGCATGATGATCTGAGTTCAACTCCAGGGAAGGGAGAAAGAAAACAGACTCTCATGTATTGTGCTCTGAACTCTATATGCATACTTGACATGCATGTACCTCCCAAGTGCACACCTGTAGTCAGATTTCTCTGGTAATGCCAGTCCTGTGGCCTGCTTATAAAATAATCACTCAGAAGCTTATATTAATTATCACTGCTTGTCCATTAGCTCAGGCTTGTTACTGACTAGCTCTTACACTTAAATTAACCCATAATTCTTATCTATGTTTAGCCACGTGGCTTGGTACCTTTTTTCAGTTCTGCCTTGTCATCTTGTTTCCTCTGTGTCTGGCAGGCAACTCCTGACTCAGCTCTTCCTCTTCCCAGAATTCTCCTCGTCTGCTTACCCCTCCTATAATTCCTGCCTGGCTACTAGCCAATCAGCATTTTATTTATCAACCAATCAGAGCAACACATATTCACAGCATACAGAATGACATCCCACAACACATATCCATGCTTACAAAATAAACAAAATATAAAAATATAAGTAGTTGATTTCAATATTTTCAATATTTTGTTTTATCTTTTTTTTTTTTTGGAAGAAAGCGTCATGTAAGTGTGTTTTTCTTTATATTCCTAGAAATTGGCTGAGGGCTCAGCAATGGAGTCCTGAGTATTTTACATAGCTTAATTCACTGTGTTTGGGATGGTAGTTTTTAAATTATCAGTTGAACCCTATTCTATCAAACTCTGTCTATCTTTTCAATACTGTAAAAATGGTGACTTTATAGCTTATCTCTTTATATTTTTCATTTTTTATTTCTATTTTTGAAACAGGTTGTCACTATACAGTTCAAGCTGACTTCAGACATATGGCAATCCTTCCAAGTCAGAAGAATGACAAATTTTATCTTTGAATACTTATTGTGATTTTTAACATTTTTTCAAGTTTATTTTAAGTATGCCTCTATTTCACCATAAGACTAGCAAGTCATTTTATAGTGTACCATTTACATTTTACACTTTTAATTAGTTGCTAATTATATAGCTGCTATCTGCTCTCTAAGAAAATTATTTTGAACATTCCTTACATTCATTAGTCAAAATAATGCTCATTTTTGTTCTGAAGTTTTCAATGTTATTAGATATTTCCCACTGTTAATCTCTCCACACATTGCATTGTAGCTTTTAAATAGGAACTTTATTATTTTTAAAAATCAAGTATATTAGTATACCTACTTAAACACTGGAGGAACATACACAGATTTACTGATAAAATTGTCAGAAAGAATAAATATCACTATAAATTAATTATTTAAACTGTTCATAGTTCATAGCTATTCAAAATGTACAAGTCTTAGGCTCCCATCTCTATTATGTGTAGAACAATTTTACAACAAAATATTTTTAACTGAGTTATTCTGGAACTTAGGACAAAAAAATAAATGAATCAGTAATAAAAGGGAAGTGAACCTTAGATAAATAATCATCTCTTTGAATGTATTTTCTGTTTCTTTAAAATTCTGCATAATAGCACAAAATAGGTTGCTAATAAATCATTATGTGGCATTTTAAGGTGATTATCAGAACCACCCATGTTAATAGACATCAAAGATGAAATGAATCCGACAGTGAGGAGAAAGGGTAAATGCCTTTTGAAGCACAAAAACATTTATCAGAACTACTGCAAATGTTTGCCCATTTATCTTCTGTCAAAACAATAATCTGTCAAATCACAATGAAATCCTGAACGCTGGGTGTGTAGCTCATCAATGTGCCATGCGCTTAGAATGCTCATAGCCTTTTAATCCCAAGCACCAAGACATTGCAAACGGAAGCAAATCAAACAAACAGAAACATCATTCTAAGCTGGTAATTAAGGATCATTTCTTTCTTAGTTACAGGAACTGAACTGTATAAACTCATTTAAAAGAATGAGTACATGTTTTATTAATGGGGGAAAAAGCTTTACAATCATAATTAGTACACAAAGACACACTCCCCACATCCATATCAGCAATAATACACAAATTTATTCTAGTTGATATTGAAAATACTCCACCTGTAGCATCTCACTCTATAAACACTATAACCATTACAGTTTCTATACACATCCCACGAGAAGGACTGGGATGTGACCAGAAGGACTGAGCACAGCTGATCAGGGCCTGCAGACTATAAAGTGCTTTCATTGACACCTTAGACTCCACATTAATTACTCTTCTTGCTGTAACCAAATACCCAGTTTATGGGAAGCAGGATTACTCTGGTTCATGGTTTAAGAGCCTGTGGTGCTTTGTGGTTAGAAACCATGGCAGACTCATGGTGGTGGAAGCATGCTGCTTCCATATTTAAAACCAGGAACCAGAGGCAGGGAGAGCTGACCCTCAGCTGGATCTCTCCTGGTCTCCTTTTTATTCTATCCAGGATCCTAGTCCAATGGGATGGTGCTGTGCCTCATTAAGGGAGCATGTTTCCCCCTCAGTTAATTCTCTCTGGAATTACCCTCAAAGACAAGCAGAGATGTGTCTTTTGGAGATTCCCAATCCAGTCAGGTTGACAATGACAATGAGACATCACAGGAACCTTATGTACCCTCATTGTGTATTTCTGTATCACTTTGTTCAACAAGAATTCCTTAACATTGTCAAGCATATCTGAGGTAAAACTCATCTAAACCAGACCTTATTAACTTAAAAGATATTGTAGAATATTATTTTAAGATATGTTACATTTGTTTAATAATGCAAAGATGTGTTGCATTCTTTTATGTTTCATTTGTTTAACTCTGTAAAGCTGTGTTACTTTTCCTATTTAAAACACCCAATTGGTCTAATAAAGAGCTGAATGGCCAATATTGAGGTAGGAGAAAGGGTAGGCATGACTGGCAGGCACAGAGAATAAATAGAAGGAGAAATCTGGGAGGAAAGGAAGAAAGAGTAAGAGAACAAGAAGAAGAGGATTCTAGGGACCAGCCACTCAGACACCCAGCCAGTCATGGAATAACAGTGAAAGTAAGGTATGCAGAAATAAGA
Organism: Peromyscus aztecus; assembly: GCA_902168405.1. Classification (NCBI taxonomy): domain Eukaryota; kingdom Metazoa; phylum Chordata; class Mammalia; order Rodentia; family Cricetidae; genus Peromyscus; species Peromyscus aztecus. Next base: position 10,336 of record CABHPQ010155538.1, read on the forward strand.
AAAGAAAAAAGACCAGTTGCAAAATATAGATTTAAAGTTAAGAAAAGCTGGCAAGAAACAAGCCAAGCTAAGGTCAGGCATTTAAAATTAAGACTAAACCTCTGCATGTGATTTATTTGAGAGCTGAGTGGTGGGCCTCCCAAAGAGCTAAGAGTGAAAAAAAAACAAAACAACAAACAACAAAAAGAATACCTATTCATTAAATCAAAAGCTTTTTAAGTAAGTGATAATCACATTTAACCTCATTCTACATGAATATACTGATAGATTGTTTTGTGACAATATAAAATCCCTCACTGTTCTCCCAATTATTTTTTTCTGGATGCTTGGTTGCATTATGTAGTTTGTAAGAGAGATGCCTTGAGTTCTTCTTTAAGAAAAAAAAAATTAACCCCCAAGGAGAATTGTTAAATACCTTCAATATTTTAAAACATTTTTATTTAACTTACTGCTTTTGATTTAAAGGAATACATGAACCTGGGTCCTCTGGAACATCAGTCAGTGGGCACGCCTTTAATCCCAGCACTCGGAAGGCAAATCTCTGTGAGTTTGAGGCCAGCCTGGTCTCCAAAGCGAGTTCCAGGAAAGGCGCAAAGCTATACAGAGAAACCCTGTTTCAAAAAACAAAAACAAAAACAAAGAGTAAGACATACACGAATACTTCTCTCTCAAATTTAGTTTGAACTGCAGCAGCAGTAGGAAAAACAATGATAATAATAATTTTGTCACACTGGAGTTGATACAGTGTTGGCAATTGTGGTAGATGATAGTGGTATCCAGCATGTCTCTTAGCCCTAAAATCTTCACACATTCGACATATAAGTCTTCACTGGGGCTCACATGACTGTCCCTATGGTCTTTCTTCAGCTGCAGAGACCCAATTCCCCTCCTGTACTCCAGCTCAGAGTAGAGAAGGAAATCAGGCTACCTTACAGCACCCCTCGATCAACTGAAGAGAGTTGGTAGTCTCACACAGTTCTCTCAATACAGAGACAACACATACTTGAAATTAATGCTAAAAGTAGCATCAGTAGAACCTGTTGATTCTTGCTATTATTAACTCAGTAAAGAACTGCCTTCGTCCATTTTTCTCCCTAGTGCTTGTCCTCATGTCCCTGACATCCCCTATCCTTAGCCTCACAAATTACTCACAAGCATGTGAGGATGTGCTTCTGAAGGACACTAGTTTGTCATCTTTTTGTTGATCTATAAAATCTCACCTACAGTGGGATCATCTTTCTGTATGCTGTGAATATGTGTTGCTCCCATTGGTTAATAAATAAAGCTGCTTTGGCCTATGGTGAGGCAGGATAAGAGCCAGGCAGGAAATCCAAGCAAGGATACAGAGGGAGAAGAAGATGCCAGACTGGTAATGCCATGGTCATGTGGCAAAATATAGACTAATAAAAATGGGTTAATTTAAGATGTAAGAGATATCTAGCCATAAGCCTGAGCCATAGACCACACAGTTTGTAACTAATATTAAGCCTCTGACTGATTATTTTAGAAGTGACTGCAGGAATGCAGGACCCCAGACAGAGCAGGACAGAGAAAAGTCTCTGACTACACTCACCAACATTCTTCTAGATTTGGAGATATGTGTAATGGTCAGTCATATGTGTTGCATATAAAAAGCTGTGTGATTCAGACAACTGTGACAGAGATCCCTGTATTAAATAACCCAACTAAAAGCCTAAATTCACATTGCAGGAATGATAATTTTTCATGACAATTTGTCAGACTGAAGTTTCTCATTTCTTTCTCTGAACTACATAAATACTCAATATTCCTGACTAGAAGCATGAAATATTGTTTGCATTTTTGGTCTGTGTGTGTATGTGTGTGTGTGTGTGTGTGTGTGTGTGTGTGTGTGTGCATGTATGTATGTGTGTGTGTGATCATATGCATGTGAACTTGAGCACACGGGTGTGCATACATGCTTACATGTGTGCACCACACTGATGTGTTGATGACAGTGTGAATTTCTCAATTATATGACACTTAATTTTTATTAATTTTGGACTTAAGTACTTTTAAATTTGCTTCTTTCCTAAATGACAAAAAAAATTTCTTAAACACATCTTCATGATAAGGTACAAATTAAAACCTTCATCTTGGTTTCTTGGCAGTAACAGTAGACCACACAGGGACTGAGGCTGCCTAGAAACCCACTTGATTGGCATTTTATTATAATTTGTGCAAATACCCTGTTTATTCCAATCATTTATCTTACATTTTGACTATAATTGCATTAATATTATACATCAATTGACCAGTTTCAAGATATGTTGTTATAGTAAAAAATAATCTAACTGCTCTTTCATTATAGATTCACAAGTTTTAGGTAATCAAAACCTATGAACTACAGTTAGTATGTGATGTCTATCCTGACTCATTAAAGGACTCCTATTTCTGTGGGTAAACAAAGCACCCACTCAACTTCCAATGAAATCTACCACTTAAGCAGAGTTTCATAGACACAGTTTTCTTCTCTTTGTTTCAATATACATTTTGGTCATATTTTATTCTTAGAGAATTTTTAGGTTTACCAGAAATTTACTCAGAGACTTCAGAGTTTGAATGCACTGCATCTTGCCCACTTATTTACAGTTTCTCTCAGAATCTCCATGGGTTTGCATTTGTCATCACTGAAAACCAGTAGAGGCTAAATACTGTAAAGTAAAACCTGTAATTAGACTGCAGGTTGTTGTACAATTTACAGTGTGTGGGCTTTGAGAAGATATGCTCCATCTATCCATTACTATTTTGTATAATATTTTAAATGTCATCTTTGGAAATTATATTCATGGAGAGAATTGTTTTATTCATATACACCCCACACTCCTCTCCAACCCCCCCCCATGTCAGAAGATGGTCCAAGAATGGAGACTTGTGAGGAGAATTCTTAATACTTATGAGAAAACTCCAAGAAAACAAGACAAGAGTCTTGTGACCTCAGTTTCTTTAAAACATGGAATTGTTCTTGGAATGTGTTTTCATGCTCCTCCCAGGTAAAGCAGATAAAAGTGAGTTTACTTCAGATTATTCATTGCAACTGGCTATTGTTTGTTGATATGGCGCCATGGAAAACATGTTTCTGCTGTCTGTGACTTGTCTTTGTGATTATATATTATACTCATGTGATTCTTCTTAATCCTCAGTGTATAATTGTCTGATGCTCTGATTAAAATTGGCTATTGCATGAGACTTTAGTTTGCCGCATTTTTAGGCTCTGCTCTTCCTAGTGCCACCACCTCTAGAGAAGTAAACAAGCAGTGCCACGAATCAGGAAACTGATGTTGGCTATGAAATAAGAGTGGAGACTGTCACAGAAGGTGAGTGAGATAATGAACCAGAAACCAGGGAAGGCTTTGCCTTATGCCAAGCTTGTGCATCATGTTTTATAGAAAGGATGAGTACAAGTCCTTTCTTGTACTATCAGAATGCTTACTAGTTGTTCATTGTCATAATCCATGTTTTCCAGAAGGAGTAACTTTAGATGAAGAAGTATGGGATAGTCCAAAAGAATATTGAAAAGGCATATAAACATGTCTGATTTTGAGTCACTTGGGCATTCAGACTGTTATCAAAATATTTAAGGAAGATAAAGAGAATATTAAAGAGATGGCTAATTTCTTGAATGAATAGAAAGTGGATAATCAAATCTTACAATTGAGAAAAGAGGGAAAAAAGGAAAATTTTTTTCCGTCTTCAGACAGAATCATCTGTTCATGGGGCTCCTAGAGGTGGCATCAGGACTTGTCCCTGGCACTTGAACTGACTTTTAGAAACCTGTTCCCCATGCTGGGTTGCCTCACCCAGCCTTGATGAAAGGGGAGAAGCTTGGTCCTGTCTTGGCTTGATATGCCATGCTTTGTTAACACCCATGGGAGGTCTGCCCCTTTCTGAATGGAGACAGAGCAGGAATGGATCTGGAGGCAGGTAGATGGGAAGCAGGGGGAGGGAACTGAGGAGAGGAGGGAAGGGAAACTATGGTCAGTATGTAAAATGAATGAAAATTTTAATTAATTAAAAACAAAACAAAACAAACAAATGAAACCCAACATCACCACAACTATGCCAGCTCCTGTATTGTACCCTCCTTTAGATTTGTATCCTCCACTGCTTGAAAATGACTCTGAAGGTGAGAGGAATTTGATAAGCAATCTAACCTTGAATTCTCTCCATTTTTTAGTGAGAACCTAGGAAAGTGTATGAAAATGCTAACTTTATAATCTAGGCAAGCTGGAATATGGTATGAAAAAGGAATTTGCATATTATGGGTATTCTTCACTTCCTTTAAACAGACTCATTTTCCCTATTGAACTGTCTCCTACAGGTATTATAGCACTGTAGATGTAACCATCTTGTTAAATAAGAAACACAGAGCCAATGCAAGATGAAGGCCCAAGAGGTCAGAACTAAGAGCTAAAAACCTTACCTTTCACTGCTGCTGCTGTCCTCTTCAGCAAGAGACCTACATCCTGTGTTTTTTCCTTTTTATTGACTTTCTATTCTGCCTTCTCATTGGTTGTAAACCCAACCACATGACCTCCTTGTCACTGTCTGTCTGTACAGACCTCCAGGTCTTCTATGGTTGGTATTGAGATTAAAGGCGTGTGTCTCCATGCTGGCTGTATCCTTAAACACACAGAGATTTACCTAGCTCTGCCTCCCAAGTGCTGGGATTAAAGGCATGCACCACCACCACCCAGCTTCTGCTATGGCTTCCTATTAGCTCTGACCCCCAGGCAACTTTATTTATTAACATACAAATAAAATCACATTTCACTACAATTAAAATATCACCATATAGCACAAAAGGATAAACCATTGGAAAGGATTTATTTGCACCATAAGAGTCACAAAATATTAACTGCTTATCTTATTCTTCTTGTTCAGTTAGTAAATGAGGGGAGGGCCTGATGTCAACAATTATATGGATCTGATCCTTGCTTTATTACCCTTAACTAACACTCAGTTTTAAAGGTTGTTACAGAACTCTATGGATTTTCAAAATTTATTCATAGATTACTATGGAAGGTTAGGAAATTATTATCCAGCTGTTAAAATATGGGATTTTCTCATATGGACTGAATTTATGATTACAAAAATGTCTAACCTTCTCCTATTCTATAGGTAGGTACTTACTTACTGATGGTTCATCTAAGGGTATAGTAGGGATTCATGACCCAGATATTCATAAATTTATTAATATTTTCTTTTCCTCAACACAAGTAGAACTGGCTGTTTCATCTACTTCAGTTAATTCATAGGGCCTAAAATACTGTTTCAGATTCTGCTTATTTTGTAGGGTTATTTCCAGCAATTGACTCATACTCATGTATGGTGGTATTTTATTTGTGATGAGATGTGGTGATATTTTATTTGTATATTAATAAATAAAGTTTGCCTGGAGATGAGAGGTAATAGCAAGCCATTAACACAAAAATCAGGCAGTGGTAGCACATGCCCTTATCCGATCACTTGGCAGGCGGGGTCTCTGTGTGTTCAAGGACACACTAGGGAACAACCAGTCATGGTGACTCATGCCTTTAATCCCAGTACCAACCATTGAGACCTGGAGATCTGTACATCCAGGTAGTGACAAGGAAGTGAGGTAGCTGGGCTAAGGGCCAATGAGAGGGCAGAACAGCAAGGTAATAAAGGCACAGGTTAGACAGGAAGTAGCCCCTTCTTGGTAGTTGCAGAGCTGGCAAGGTAAGTTTGGTGGCTATCACTATTTCCCTGATCTCTAAGACTTTCACCACTATGTTTGGCTCTGTGTTTCTTATTTAATAAGACCATTTAGAAATTCATCTACACTCATGCACAGTCTAACCTCCCTGGTTTTGTTGCCAAAGGAAATAAGCAGCTGATGCATTAACCTGCTCTACTTTCACTCCCCTGGAAGAGAACCCGAAAGGGGTGTGCATCTGTCATTGCAGAAGGATCCACTGAGATATTGTGGATTCCTCTTCAGCTCCTCAAGCCCTGGGCCATCAAGGACAATGGCAGAAGGGGAAGAGACAATGGAAGTCACCAGAAAGATAGTAAGACTCCAACTAAAGGACAAAAGAAGATATGGACCATGACCATATCATCAGAAGTCAAGTGTGCCCACCTGGGGCCAAGTTCAGACCCTGTGCACCATAGGAGAAGTTACTTAATTAATGACTGTGTGGGACAGTAATAGATTCATTCATCAACCTGGAGAAGGGACTCTATTTTAATTTTCCTTGGGCTTCAAATCACTTCCACTTTGCATAAGATAGCATAACATGTGTGTTCCAATTAAAGGGCAAATGTGGGCTTACATTCTAAAGGATACATTTTAAATTTTCTCTATTTTTCTGATTGATAAAATAATGTTATTAATAGTACTAGATATAGTTTGGATCTCTGTTCTTGGTGGCAGCATGTTGCACACAATGATTTTATTGTTCTAATATTGTAATTTGCTTGTTTATAAGATACTCATGCATCAAATAACAATCACATTATTTATCTACATCTCAACCCACTCTGAATATCCTGCATTTTAAAAATAAAAAGGGGAGGATGTCAGGACATGGTCCAAGAAAGGAGATGTGTGAGGAGAATTCTGAGTGCTTGTGGGAAAGCTAGAAAACAAAAGTCTTGTGGTCTCAGTTTCTTCAAAACATGGAATTGTTCTTGGATTGTGTTTTCATGCTCCTCCCAGGTGAAGCAGATAACAGTGAATTTTCTCCAGATTATTCCTTACAACTGGCTATTGATATTTGTTTTTATGTCCCCGTGGAAAACATGTTTTTGCCACCTGTGGCTTTTTCTTGTGATTATACATTTTGCTCATCTGATTCTTCGTAACCTTCAGAATACAAATTGCCTGATGCTCTGAATAAAGTTGTCTGTTAAATGAGACTTTGGTCTGTCTCACTTTTAGGCTCCATTCTCCCAGATTCTACCACTTCTAGAGCAGTAAACACCCCATGACTTGCCTATCATGCCTCTTCCCAACTTTAGTCATATTTTTATTTTTTAATACTTATTTGTCTTTATTTTGTTTATTAGTGTTTGTCTGCATCTGAGCATCACATGAATGCAATACCCATGGAGGTCAGAAGAGGGCATCAGATTGCTAGCACTGGAGTTACAATTATACTCCCATACATGGGTTCTGGGAACTAAACCCAGGTACTCTGGAAGAGTAGAAAGTAAGTGCATTTAAGCAGCTGCTGAGCTCTCTCCAGAAGTTTTATTTCAAGATTTTCAGGTTCAAGAAGTATTGTTAGAGTAATCTAAGAGTAATAAAGAAAAACTGCATTATCCTCAAATTAGTAATAAATGTTTCTAAACAAATAATGAGAGGGCAGAATTTTGTGGTAACAGTGTGCTGTGGGATATCGTTCTGTATGCTGTGAATATCTATTGCTCTGATTGATTGATAAATAAAATGCTGATTGGCCAGTAGCCAGACAGAAAATATAGGCAGGGTAGACAGACAAGGAGAATTCTGGGAAGAGGAAGGGCTGAGTCAAGAGTTAACAGCCAGACACAGAGGAAGCAGGATGACAAGGCATAACTGAGAAAATGTAGCAAGCCATGTGATTAAACATAGATAAGATTTATGGGTTAATTTAAGTGTAAGAGCTGGTCAGTAATAAGCCTAAACTAATGGCCAAGCAGTTATAATTAATATAAGCTTCTAAGTGATTATTTTATAAGCAGGCCATGGGACTATGGGGGCCTGGTGGGACCTGAGAAACCTTCAGACTACAAATGGTGCCCAACATGGGGCATGAATTTCCACCTAAAATCTGAGAGAGCTTCAGAAGAGATTATAAATGTAGCTAAGAGCACCTTCCTAGTTCATGTCGCTTATAGCAGGCCGAGGTACTGTGATGTGTCCCCTGGCTGTGGCAGGTTTGCACTGTGCAGGCCGGAGCTGCAGCTTGGCACATTCCTGCCAAGTTACACAGAGGTTTCTCCAAGTCGTGCAGTGCACTGAGTGGTGGTTTAGCTTTTGCTAGTACAGACCAAAAAAAAAAATGTTTTCTGGGCCACATGCTGCTTTGATGGAGGCGTAGACCCACTGCTTCCAAGAGGTGGTGGTGTGCATGGCTCCCAGAGCTGGCGGTAAAAGTACCTCTGCCGTACTGGGAAACTGAAGTGAGCAGAGTCAGCAGCCAAGTCTTCCACTTCAGTACTAGCCACTGTAGTTTAAAGCAATAGATTCACAATAAGGCAGATTCAGATGGAATAAGATTTTAAATGGTTTACAGTGTGTGTAAAAATGTACATAGGCTTGGAAGAGAGAAAAAAATGAATACAGACTGTTACATAAAGAAATAGTTTTTTAAAAACAAAATCTTTAAAGAGACAGTCAAGGTAATATAAAAAATAAGCTATGTAAAATGGATATTACACAGAAAATCTGGATTGTGTTGTCTTTGGGATTTTTAACTGAGGAAAAATATTTGATTGTAAAGGCTGGTGAGTTAAAACAACATATGTATATTTAAAGGTATTTTGACTTCAAAATTTGTGTCTAAGGATATGTTGCTTTGGAAAAGAGGTTCTACTTTTGTTTCCACAGAAGATGAGAACCTACGGATTGCTTCCCAGCTAAGATAGTTTGATCAAGGAAGACCCCCTGAGAGGTCTCCAGATGTTCCAACATCCAGATCAGCTTCAAGGCAACTGGCTCTGACAATGCAGCCTTACAGACTACTCCAATCAGAACTTGACCATAATTCTTAATTTTCTCAGGATCTCCATAAAATTGCCAGTGCCCCTATCCAGCAGGAAGTAGTATGAGAAGCTACACCCAAATTTATGAAATATTGTTTATAAAAGTTTATTTTTATTTAAATGGGGTTGATTATAAATACAATCTCTTTCTAAAAAAGAAAAGGGGATATAGATATGATAGAATAAAAGGATAGATCATTGAACCTACTTTTAAAGAGCAACAACATGTTTAAAAATGTTTTACATTGCTATGGATTTTAGTTTATTGATACAAATTCAAAGTTAATTTTGTTATACTGTATGTATACTTTTGTTTAAAGTATTTTGCTTGTGCAACACATTTGAAACTGCAGTGTATAGTTGAGAAATACAGATTAATAATTAGTTGTCTATGATAATCAAGCTTGTAGTCATGTTAAGTTTTCTAGGTATACATAGATATATTTCAGTTAGGTAGGTAATCTCCAAACACTTCAAAGACTTACAGAATGTGGCATTTAAAATGTTTTAAAATCTTAGACTTACCTGGACAATGAGACATGTTTGCTCTTGGCAGCACCAATTTACTTCAAAGAGGAAGATGGGCATGGAAGACCCTCTGTATGGAATTTATCTTCTTTTTGACAAAAATAGTCATTTGGGCAAGAAACTGTTCTTGCCTGGACATCTTGACAAAATGTTGTATCGACTGGACATCCAGGACCCATAGGAAGGTGACCACTGAACTTTGTAAGGTGAGATGGTTCTTCAGGTTCCTGCTTTGCAGAGGAGACTGCCAGATATTCTACAGGACACAGAGAGAAACAACTGAGAGATTCTAGACCAATAGGCTGAAGATGGATGCCCCAACATTGTAGAGTAATTGGATGACTGTACAAGTAGGAAGCTGTCTCTGTCATTTCCAGAATTTTGGAAGTTGCTTACAATCCATTTCCTGTTTACTTAGGTAATACTATACCCTTCTGGGGTCTTTGATGGAATTGAAAACTAAATAGTTATAATTTTCCTTGGTTATGATAAAAGATAAATTAGATATGAAACTTTAGACTCACAAATGTAGGATAGATAAAATATTTTGTTTAAATTTGCTAAATACAAATAGACTGGATATTATAACTGTAATTCTTGCTTGATAACTGTTTTGTTATATGTAACTTTACTATGTTAAAGTTAAAACCTTCCTTTTTGATTAGATAGGAAAGGGGAAGTGCTGTGGGATGTCTTTCTGTACACTGTGAATATGTGTTGCTCTGATTGGTTGATAAATAAAATGCTGATTGGTCAGTAGCCAGGCAGGAAGTATAGGTGGGATAAACAGACAAGGAGAATTCTGGGAAGGGGAAGGGCTGAGTCAGAATTCATCAGCCAGACACAGAGGAAGCAAGATATCAAGGCAGAACTGAAAAAAGGTAACAAGCCACGTGGCTAAACATAGATAAGAATTATGGGTTAATTTAAGTGTAAGAGCTAGTCAGTAATAAGCCTGAGCTAATGGATAAGCAGTTATAATTAATATAAGCTTCTGAGTGATTATTTTATAAGTGGGCCATGAGACTGCAGGGGCCTGGTGGGACTGGAGAAACTTTCTGACTACAACAGTGTTGGTAAATATTGGGTAAACCCCTTTCCTTTGTAAAACACAGGCCTGAAATAATAACTTCAAAAATTTTTAAATGATTTAAATTTCAGTCTCAAATAGTAAGCAAAAGTCCTTGGCAGAAGTTATAGCTGTGCAAGCATTCAAGAAAAAGAAACCTAAATAGACTTCAATGGAAACATATTCAAAACCATGGTACTCTCTGGCCAGCTAGAAAATATATTTCTCCCAAGAATTTTCTCTTCTTAATAAGACAAATTCACTGTCAAAGTCTAATAAATGATTATGACATTCAGCATTTCCTAAACATGTTTTCCCTTTCAAATAACCACACTGGGGGCAAGGGAGTCATCACTGTTTCACAATAAACACTGAAAACACTATGCTAGGAATACAACAGTCTGAAGAGTGATACCCTCACTGTACCTTCCTGCTGTGTATATTATAATACAAAGATGCCATGTTCTATACAACCATGTGTGACAGACTAGATGGATTAAGCAATTAATTTATTACCTCCTTAAAGCACTACAAGATAAGAACTGTCATTTCTGCTTAATAAGGCAGAGTGGTGAAGTTATAAACAATTGCTTAATATGCCCAGATCACATGCATTAGCAAATGTGAATTGTTTTCATTGTGGTGAAATCAACATAGCATACAGCTTTCCATTTTAATCATTTTAAATGCTTAATACAGTGGCATTAAATGTATTAACAATGCTTAGTAACAATATATGATCTTTTTAAAATTTTAAACAGAATCTTTGTACTCACTGAACACTAACTGCAAATCTTCTCTCCCCCAAAGCACTTGTAACCTCTATTCTACTTTCTGTCTCTGCGATTTTATACCTTCTAGGTAACTGCTATGTGTAGCAAACAGGCTCTGTCCTTTTGTGTCTGTTTCACCTGAACTGCAGCTTTCGTGTTTAACACAGGTGGTGGTACATTTCAGAACTTCACTCTTTCGAGGCTGGAGAGAAATCTCAGTAATTAAGAGCACTTGCTGCACTTGCAGAGGACACAAGTTCAGTTCCCAGCCCTTACAGTAGGGGCACATGAGCATCTGTAACTTTGCTACTCTAGCGTGACCAGGTAATGCTCAAAATGAAAAGACACTTTTCTGGCTTCCACGGGCACCTGTACTCATGTGATCATATGCAAACGATACATACACACATACATACATACATACATAAATATAAAATAAAACAAATATATAAAAAGAATGTCATTCCAACCTATGTCATAATATTCATTATAATATGTGTATGTGTATATGCATATGCTGTAGAATATTCATGTTAATAAACATCTGTTTTCCTTTTCCCCAATATATGAAAAATTGTGTGGTTCAAAGGCCTATAGCCATTTGTCCAATTTGTTGTTGTCCTACTGAGGAGTCTGTAGCGTGTTTGATAGATAACATGTAAAGATTTGATAGGAAAAAGGGGAGAGAAAAAAAGAACATTGCACTCAAAATGTAAACACATAATCTGACATAAATTCATTCTTATAACCTCACATCAAAACTGTATGAAAAATACAGTAAGTTTTTCCCTTACTCTTAAGACTGCAGTAAGACAACAATCCCTTAATGATAGAATGTATCAAAATTAATATTTACTAATAATTCAGTGAAGATTAGCTAAAAGTCACAGAAAAGTTTATAAGAAAATGGAGTCTGTTTTGCGTACTGTGGTATTGCCCTTGATGAACAAAGATGGCACAAAGGTGGAGCCCCATGAAAGAGTCCTGAGTGGTTGAGTGCATGGAGGCATGACTGTTGGTTTCCAAGTCTTATTTGCTTTAATTGCTGTGTGGAGGTTGGCTCTAAAAATAGAGCCGACATCCAAACAGTCCATAAGCAGCTTGGTCACTGATGAGATGCTTCTTGGTGCTGTCACTTGCCTTATGCTCTGACCATTTCTACATTTCTATTGTTGTGCTACATTTGTTTTGTGAACCATTTGAGAATCCATTATAGATATGGTCTTTTATTACAGGTACCATAACATATTTTTAAAGACTAAAGGTATGCACAATGTATTTGTCAAGGCCTGGTATTTATAATGGATACTATACCATTATCTAATCCATGGTACATGATGAAGTTCCATCAATTTACAATGTAATGTCCACAGCAACTGCATGCTCACAGTCTGCACTCTGTTTTAGAATCCCACATTGCAGCAGGATGCCATCTCACTTCAGCATTCCTCACTGTGGCACGTTTTCTTTGTAGGCTATCTTTGTCTTCCCTGACCTTTACAGTAGAAAGAATTCAGGCTTGTTATTTTATAAAGTTTCCTACTAATCAGATCGCTCTCATTTTTCCTCCTTGGATTCAGAATAGTGTGGCAAACATTTGACCTCTAACAAGCACACTCCAGTCACCAGAGCTATTTAAATACTCCAATTCTTTGATCCCATTCTCTTCTGCTTCATTCTCCTGGGATAATGTCAACTCTAATTAAAACCAACATGGAAAGATGTAGCTACTGATAGCTTTTATGAAGTTTGCTCATGGATGAAATACTTAAGTTATGATAAACTTAGACTATTAAGTGGGAAACTTAGTGCTGACTATTAATTAAGTCAGAGAAAACCTTTCTCCACAATGGACTGGAGAGATGACCCAGCACGTAGAAGGGCTTGCCTCTCAAACCTGACCACCGGAGTTCAGTCTCAGAAACGCAAGGTAGAAAGAAAGGAGCAACTCCTGAAAATCATTCTCTACATGCACAGAGGCACTCACATTCTCCCAAAAATTAAACAAAAGCATTAAATAGAAAATCTTTTATGTGTGTTCAGTACAACTAAAGTCTGTAAATCTATATTTCACTATAATCTCTGTTAAATCTAAGTACAAGTAAAAAAAAAAAAACTGGAACCAACATTTCTTTCAAAATGAGGTCCAATGCATCTAAAATATGCACTCCACATTTGGAAGACATAGCCCAAGAAAACTAAAGGTGGAAAAATGTACCATTTGCATTCTAAGGATTTTGTGTACTAAAGTCAGTTGTTGCCAACATCATGAGAAGAAGAATGTTTTGAGGGGTGGCACATAGTAGAAGGCTTTAGAAGCCAAATTTGTGTCTCTTGACAATCAGATTCTTATTATCCTGTAATTTACTTCTAATGCTTCTCTGGTGATATTTTATTTGTGATGAAATGTGATAAATATCACATTTGTATGTTAATAAATAAAGTTGCCTGGAGATCAGAGGTCATAGCCATTAAGCAGAAGTCTGGCGGTGGTAGCACATGCCCTTAATCCGATCACATGGCAGGCAGAGTCTCTGTGTGGTCTAGGACACAGCCAAGCATGGTGACATGAGGCTTTAATCCCAGTGCCAATCATAGAGACCTGGAGGTCTATATAGACAGGCAGTGACAAGGAAGTCATGTGGCTGGGCGTAGAGCCATTGAAAAGGCAAGAACAGGAAAGCAATAAAAACACAAGTCACACAGGAAGAGGAAGAGGCTTTTTCTGGGGAAGTGACAGCAGCGAGGTGGTAAGATAAGGTAGTCATAGCTCTCTGATCTCTTTGGCTATTACCTCTGTATTTGGCTCTGTGTTTCTTATTTACTAAGACTGTTTAGAAATTTGTCTACATGCTTCAACTTGAGAGTTATTATAATCCTCAGGGTCTAAAATCAGTGCATAGAAACCATGGAAAACATCAGTGAGCAATATAAAGCATCTTCTTGTATTACAGATCTGACAGTTCTTAGATTTTGGGACTCTTACATATATAATAAATGTAATATCTCTTAAGGCTGTAAAAGTCTGAGTCCCCTGGCTCTTCAGCCTTTACCGCTCTCTTGTAATTTTCAAGTTTCCTGTCTACAGGTCCTCAGAGTCCTGTTCTTTACGCTTGCATCTTGACATTTCTAGCAGCTGCCTGTAGTCTTCTGGTACCCCTATCAGTGCTGCCTTCACTATGGTTGCATTTGGTCGGTGCTGGCCACCTCTACTGATGCCCCGTTGCTACTACTGCACCATGCAGTTAATGCTGTACTGAACACAGCAACATTCATGATGACGATGTCTTAACAATTTACTGTTAAAAATTCACCATAACCTTTTCCTTGCTGCAAAGGTACATTTCCTAAGGACTCATCTGATCTCTTAGCAGCTTCACTGTCTAACTGTCTTTTATTTTGGAATTTTGTCAGACATTAGATGCTGTACACTTCTGAATGTCTACATTAGCTCACAATATTGGTAACAGAGAATTATGTATAAAGTGACTAAGATCAAGAAGGATCTCATATCTTTGACTTTAAAATGTGTCAAACATAGAAATGCTTATGATAAAATTAATACTATCACCTGAGAATAAAGACTCAGAACACTCAGCACAGATGAGGATATGCCAAGGTCTATCAGCTAATTAAAATTCTGCTTAAATATAAATGCAAATTATTCTATTGGAACTAAACTCATCGGACATGAAGAGACACAATTCCTTATTTAACTAAAGCTTACTATTGCATTTTCTTAAAGAAAGAATTGTAATGTGATGTCCTTTCAAACAAATCCCTTGGATATTACCAAGGGAAAAAACATCAATATACGAGAGTGGATTTTCTAGAGAAAGTTTTGTGCTTTCTCTCTTATACACTAATAACAGATGAAGCACAACTATAGTGCTGTGTCTCATTTTGTGCAACTCCAGAATCTTCCAGAACAGACATCTGCCCGACAGAAATGCAGGTAAGCATGATTAAAGTTACTTTTAAACTTGCTATTTATCTCAGCATGTAAAGTTAAACTGAGCAATATATTCATTGGAAGACTTCAGAGTTTGACTTCTAAAAGCTGATACCTAGATGGGTTATTTGTACTTAGTCTGCTCATGTTGGACAAAGGGAAAAAACAGGGCAATACCTTTAGGCACAGATGTTCAATAGTAGCGATAAGCACCAGGGCATTTATAAATCAATGTTCATGCTAGGAGTATGAGACCAATTCCCTAAACACATGACTGTTAGTTTGACTTTAATTGATTTACTAGATTAAAAACTTTACCTCCAGAATCAAGGGTATTTATATGTCTTAAGAGATGCATGTAGCTAAGGAAAGATATCTATGTCATGTCTTATGCTAGTGATGCCTTTTAGAATGACTGATTATTACTTATTATCTACAATTTTTGCAATATTAATGAAAAATCTATAGGAGAAATTTTCTTCATAAATAATAATACCAAAATGATTATATTTATTTGCTTAACAATAAACCTGCCTATACTTAAACACTCAATTAATTACTATCCAATGTAGCATAACAAAATTAAACATTTCCTAGTGTATTAAAATGATAAGGATTACAATTTAATTTAACAAATACACCAAGAAGTTGAATGGATATAATTAAAACTCACTTCGAGTAAATTTTCTATGGTGCATGATTCACCAGTAGCCTTGAGCCTATTTTAATGCAGTAGATTTGGAAAATAATAATATCTAAGGTAAAAGTCCTGTGACTTTTTCCCTGTGACTCAGAAGCTACTGGGAAACATAATTTACTAGCTTCCCATCAGAGGTCTAACTCTAGGAAAAACAAGCCCATAATACTCTCTTTTATGTAACTGTCCTCCAGCCTCCTCACCTTCCTTTGTACCTTTTCAACAGTACTTAAATTTGTCATCTAAGAGGGAGCAAATATAGGACTGACTGGTTGCCCTGTTTTGTCTCCCTTCTTTAGGGAGCTAAATCAGAAGGTCACACCATAGACTTGGCTAATTTACATGCTCATTTATTACATGTTTCGGTTTAAGGGAATTGAAAGTGTCAGTATGAGAATGGTAGATTTGCCTCTGTTTTCCTGGAAGGGGACCCTTCTCTGCAGCATATGGCTGCCAGGAAAGGAGATGCTAACTTTAAGCATGCTCAAATCATCCCTTCTCTAATTCATCTTTAGGGCAGGGTGAAACAGTCCCCACTGTACTTTTTTCTTGGATTACAAAGTCACCTCTCTCCCTAAAGAAAGATAATCTCAACACTCAATTTTCTTAGGAGCTATTTTGAGAAACTGAAAGTTGAAAGAATCTTTTAAAGGACAAAGCTCAACACAACACCAGTGGGTTAATATTTACTAGGTGTTAAGAGTAATGTGACAAATTTCCTGTCATCCCTCAAAGAATAATAAAAATCCAACCTGGCTGGTGTCCATATAACACCATCATTACCCTCTTCATTAACTAACATTTTGTCATAATAATTTCAATTACAAATTAAAGCTTTGTCTGTATTATACAATACTAATTTACTATGCCTGAAAAATTTCTGAAATAAGAAAGCCACGGTGCTTACTAAACAAGGGTCACAACAAAACTCCACATGTTTTTGGTAATTGTGTAAGATCACCTTTTTCTATATATTGAAGTAGAAAAGATGTGAGGAAAATATTGTAAATAAATATGGACATATTTAACTTAGATGAGCTTTCATATTTGCTTTATAAGGTAACATGACAGGAAATGTAAAAAATATGAATATATTTTCATACTGAGGTTGCAAATGGAAAGATGAGACAAGGTATTGAAACACTTAGAAATAACAGCTTTGATCACTTAATACATTTTATTTTTTAAATTAAAGATGTAGTTTCATAATATAAATACATTAAAATTATAGCATCATAAAATATTTTTGACCACTGAACATGCAAGTGGGAAGGAATATCAGGTGATGCTTTGCGTGGACTGCATCTTCTTTTATAAATCTGCAAAGCACTGATGTTGTCTCTTATCAGCTTGAGATTAGCATTTCTGTTTTCCTTAATTGTACCCCTATCCTTATTTGCTGTCTACCTTTCCATAGGGTGAAAAGTCCATGGAACTTCAGACCTTATATATTTTATATACTTACCATTACTGTTATGATCATAATTAATCTGATACAGATAGCTCATGCTGGCCTATAACTATATTTTGCAGTCTTGTCTTGAATTTAGGAGCACCTGCTTCAACATCCCATGTATTTGGGATAATGAGCCAGTATCTTTACTCAACTAATCATTATAATTTTTAATCCAGTAACTCAGTGGGTCAGTAATATGTTCCTTTACCTACTCAGACTTCCTTGGAAAGGAATTTTACAAAGGGGATAGAGACCTAAGTTAGCATCTGTCCTCTAGCTGAGTTACGTTGACAGAAGACAGTTCGGATTAATGAATAAAGCTGGGGACATGGCTCAGTTAGTAGAGTGTATGGCAAGCTCAGGAATCCTTGGATCCTCTCCGCTCTATCATGCCAACCATGTGTAGTGATATCTGCCTGTAATCCCCTGTACACAGTACTGGGAGAGGTAAAAGCAGAAGAATCAGCAGCTCAAGGTCCCCGTCAGCTGCATAACAAGTTGGAGGACAGCCTGGACTATCTGACACAAAATCAATCAAGTATTATCTTTAGTATTTTTCTATTGCTGCAGAGAAACATCATGACCAAAGACACTTATAAAATAAAGCGTTTAATCTGGGACTTGCTTATACTTTCAAGGGGCATGTACATGGCCATCATAGTGGGAAGCGTGGCAATTTGGCACTGGAGCAGTACCTAAGCGCATACATCTACCAACAAGATGGAGGCCAAATGAGAGAGAGCCTGGGCCTGGCATGGGCGTTTGAAACGTCAACGCCTACACCCAGTTACACTCCTCCTACAAGGCCATGTATCCTCATTCTTCTCAAAACAGTTCCACCAACTAGTAACCAAGCAATCAAACATGTGACTGTATGAGTACCATTCTCATTCAAATCACAGTAAGTACTGAAATATATTTTCTTACATTTATGTTATTTAATCCATACCCCTGGCAGAGGGGACTACTTCCCAGGACAGACTAGGCAATCTTTCCAGAATTTATAGTACATGTATGTGTTGATTTATTCAGCATTGAGAATTTCTTACATCATGGGGTATATTCACAACTTTTAAAAGCCATGTGTATACTTACATATACATGACTATCATCTATATGGCTTTAAAATCTATATTTGGAAAATAATACAAAGACTTTACTAGATATAATTTAGCAATTGATTCAAAACTCTACTTTCTTGATTATTATTAGTAGAAAATAAAATCATTTTTATTATGTGCAAGCAAGCCTGAGAAATTATACTCACACCATCCCTAATGATTATTGACATATAATAAACATGATTTGAGATTCATAGATAAAACATTGGGTTTCTATTCAGAACTTACACTGCATATGGAAAATATCAGCCATATGTCCTGTGTGTTATGGATGAACTTTCAACAATAGTGCAGTACCTCAAACTCTGTGAAAATATAACATCATAAATGGATTTATGAAAACCAAGAGGATCCACCAATTAATGCTCCAGTAATTTTCTTTTAAAATCAGACAGTGAATCAGGAGTTTAGATAGCAGCTTAACTGCTTATCTCTCTTTTTGAGAGCTCAGCTGTAAGACATCCATATGTAGGAGCAACAGGTGCCCTATGGTTGTCTTGGAAAGAACATGAATTTGATTATATGTACACTTAGACACTTGCCTTCATCTTCAAAATTTACCAATGTACTTTACATATAATGACCCTGTAATGAAAAAATGCTGTGGGAGTTAGACGGAAGGTCTCATTACTACCCTTGGCTTCTTATTTGGCCTCCTTTAGTGGTCTTCTCAGCTGAAGCAAGCTACCTGTCTTTAGCCTTCTGCCCCATCTGTGGAGTATAGCTTCACCTTTCTTGAAGTACTGCATTCTGCTACTGCTGTCATGAGGCATGAAACATTCTTAAAATAATTTCTGACAATGTCTATTCCTTCAAGATCCTTTCTTAATGTAATTTATTTACTTAATACCTCTCTCTCTATTTCTCTATAAGCAAGGAGATTATCATGTACAACATAGAACAACAATGCAAAATATTTATGCATAACAAATAGTAAGGGAGATGAGGGTCTGGAACTTTCTAATTTTTTTAAATTTATTTTTTATTATTTGAGAATTTCATACAGGATCATTATATTTACATTATTACACATTAAGTAATCATAAGTGCAACCTTAGAGTCCATTTGGTATTGATCACACATATATATTCAAGGCCAACCACTGGGGAGTAGATTACCTATGAGGATGCTCTTCCATGGAGAAGATTGGCTCTCTATTTCTCTCTCTCTCTCTCTCTCTCTCTCTCTCTCTCTCTCTCTCTCTCTCTCTCATCAAACTATGGTTTATAGTACTCTTCCTGTTCTCTACTCCCACCTCCTGTCTATCCACACCAATCCATTCCTTCTCCTTTCAGAAAGGGGCAGACCTCCCATGGGAGTAAAAAAAATATGGTATATCAAGTTGAGATAGTACCAAGCTCCTCCCCCTGCATCAAGACTGAGCTAAGTATACCATCATGGGGAATAAGTTCCAAAAAGGCAGCTCGTGCACCAGGGACAAGTCCTGATCCCACTGCTAGGGGCCCCACAAACCGACCAAGCTGTACAACTGTCACCCACATGTGGAGGGCCTAGGTTGGTCCCACGCATGCTCCCTAGCTGTCTGTCCAGAGTCTATGAGCTCCCACTATCTCAGGTCAACTGTCTCTGTGGGTTCAGTAGTCATGATCTTGATCCCCCTGATTCATACAATCCCTCCCCCCTCTCTTCAGCTGAACTCTTGGGGCTATGCCCAGTGCTTAGCTGTGGATCTCTGCATCTATTTCCATCAGTTACTGGATAAAGGTTCTCTGATGACAATTAGGGTAGTCACCAAACTGATTACAGGAGATGACTAGTTTAGGCACCCTCTCCACTGCTGCTAGGAGTTTTAGCTGAGGTCATCCTTGTGGATTCCTGGGATTTTCCCTGGCACCAGGTTTCTTCCTAACCCCCAAATGGCTCCCCCTGTCAAGACATCAATTTCATTACTCTGCTCTTTCACCCTGTCTCCAACCTGCCCAACCTGATCCCTTGTTCCCATCCCCCCATACTCTCCTCTCCACTCATTCCATCCCTAGCCCCCAGTTTAACCAGGAGAAGCTGTATTTCCCCTTCTCAGGGAAATCCATGTGTCCCTTGTGAGGCCCTCCTTGGTACCTAGCTTCTCTGGGGCTAAGGATTATAGCCTGATTATTCTTTGCTTTACATCTAATATCCACTTATGAGTGAGTACACACATGTTTGCCTTTCATGGTCTGGGTTATCTCACTCAGGATGATTTTTTTCTAGTTCCATTCATGTGCCTGTAAATTTCATGATGTCGTTTTTTTTTTTTAACCCCTGAGTAATACTCCATTGTGTAAATGTACCACATTTTCTTTATCTATTCTTCAGTTGAAGGGCATTTAGGTTGTTTCCAGGTTCTGGCTATTACGAATAATGCTGCTATGAACATGGTTGAGCAAACGTTCTTGTGGTATGATTGAGCATCCTTTGGGTATTTGCTCAAGAATGGTACAGCTGGGCCTTGAGGTAGATTGAGTCCCAATTTTCTGAGAAACTGCCATACTGATTTCCAAATGGCAGTATAAATTTGCCACCAGCAGTGGAGGAGTGTTCCACTTATTTTGCATCCTCTCCAATTAGTGTTTTTGATCTTAGCCATTCTCATAGGTATAAGATGGTATCTCAGAATTCTTTTGATTTGCATGTCCCTAATAGCTAAGGATGTTGAACAATTCTTTAAGTGTATCTCAGCCATTTGAGATTCTTCTGTTGAGAATTCTCTGTTTAAATCTATATCCCATTTTAATTGGATTATTTGGTGTTTTGATATCTAGTTTCTTGGTTTCTTTATATATTTTGGAGATCACCCTTCCTGCAGATGTGGTATTAGTGAAGTTCTTTTTCCATTTGGTAGGCTGGTGTTTTGTCTCATTGACAGTGTCCTTTGCCTTACAGAGATTTTTTGATAAAAAAGACAAAATTATACAATGGAAAAAAGAAAGCATCTTCAACAAATGGTATTGGTATAACTTGGTGTTTGCATGTAGAAGAATGCAAATAGGTTCATATCTATCACCCTGCACACAACTCAAGTCCAAGTGGATCAAAGGCCTCATCTTAAATCCAGTTACACTGAACCTGATAGAAGAGAAAGTGGGAAGTATCATAGAATGCATTGGCATGGGAGATAACTTCCTGAATACAATACCAGTAGCACAGACACTGAGATCAACAATTAAAAATGGGACCTCCTGAAACTAAAATATATTTCTTTAGATACAAAAATTACCAAGAAAAGTAACTGAGACTTGGTTTAATTCCCTTTTTTTTTTTGTACCTCAAACATGCTAATGATATACTTTGTACTGAATAGTGTTGTTGCTATAAGGACAAGAAATTGAATTTCTTAATACTTGTTTAATTTTTACAATTTAAATAAGTTTTAAGAAGTATATGAATTTGTGTGTGTGTATGTGGAGCTGTGTATACATGAGAGGAAAGGTACATGCAGAGCCCAGAGAAGAGCATCAGATCACTTGGAACTAGAGTTGCGGGCAATTGTGAGCTGCCTGACATGGTGCTGGAAACCAAACTGGCATCCTCTTCAAGTACATTCTTCTAACCCAGCACTGAGCAGTCTCTCTAGTCATAATCTTGATTCTTTATGAGTTAATGTTCATACGTTGTCAAGCAAAAATCACCAAAATCTACATAGAAGTATATCTAATTTGTAGAAGACACAGGCTCCAATGATGAGGTTCTTTTCTCAGCATGTGCAATATTTCTTATGGAATGTGTAGTATAATTTATGAGAAAAGAAAAATAGTTTAAACTCTGTCAATATTTTTCTGTATATCATTCCAACAAATGGATTCACAAAGCTGATTATTTTTCCCATTTGAACTTGACTTGTCTTGAAATTATAGCATAGTCTTAAAATTAATAATAAGAATTGAGTCTAATGGTGGTAATTTACAAGTAACAGTAGGACCATGTGACCTAGCAGTCTGGCAGAAACAAGCTTTCCCTTGTAAAGAAGGTGACAGAGATCAATATGGAGATGAAGCTTGCTTAGAAGCAGAGCACAAGTTCAAGTGAATATGCAAGAAGTAAATTGAAGTTTCCTCATTATACATTCATATATAAGCATTCATGCATAGGTTAAGCTTCAGTTAGCCTATCCAGAGAAGAGCAATTTATACCTCATTATGGACTACCTGAAAATAAAACAGGAAGATCCCGACACAATTGTGACACAAGAAAATTATAACATACTCACTAACACAAAAAAAATCATAAATAGTTACAAATGCTGAACCTGCTCATTGTTTTGAAAGATCGGTAAGCAAAGGATCATATGGAATCATTTTTTCTGGTGCTTTCTATATCAGCAAGAAATAAAGTTGTAGATCAGGGGATGTTTCTCCATTGAAAACTAAAAGCTCGTAACCAACATAAACTTAAATCAACAGAAACTCAAAATCAGCAATACAAGTTTCACTACTTTCTCCAGACCTATTCAGTATAATACTTGAAGTCTTAGCTAGACCAATAAGAAAACTGAGAGAAATCAAGGTGATACAAATAGGCAGGAAAGAAGGCAAAGTATCTTTATTTGCAGATGATATAATATTATACAAAAGTAAGTGTAGATATTTCACCAGGAATCTCCTACAGCAGATAAACATGTTCAGCAAAGTAGTTGAATACAAAATTAACTCACAA
Organism: Peromyscus aztecus; assembly: GCA_902168405.1. Taxonomy (NCBI): domain Eukaryota; kingdom Metazoa; phylum Chordata; class Mammalia; order Rodentia; family Cricetidae; genus Peromyscus; species Peromyscus aztecus. The sequence continues at coordinate 33,318 of CABHPQ010155538.1, forward strand.
AAAATAGCAGCCTTTTGTACACAAGTAACAAACAGACAAAGAAAGTATTCAGGGGAACAACACCTTTCACAATGGCCTTAAATAATATAAAATATTTTGGAGTAACTTCAGCCAAACAAATGAAAGTTTTGTATGATGAAATCTTTAAGTCACTGAAAAATGAAATTGAAGAAGATATAAGAAGATGTAAAGATTGTCCATGCTCATGGATTGGTAGGATTAACATAGTAAAAGTGGCCATCCTACCAAAATCAATCTACAGATTCAGGGCTAGCCCCTTCACAATTTTGAACACAATTCCTCACAAATCTTGAAAGGACATTTTCCAGCTTTATATGGAAACACAGACACACACAGACACACACACACACACACACACACACACACACACACACACACTAAATAAAACAAACAAAAAATAAAATAAAATAAAGGATAGCTAAAACTCTTTTGAGTAGTAAAGGAACTGCTAGAGTAGGACATTCCCCAACCTCAAAGTGTACTACAGAGCTACAGTAGTAAAAAACAATGTTGTATTAGAACAGCAACAGAGAGTTGATCAACAAATTGAATTGAAGATCTGTTGAGGAATATTATTTTAAGGTATGTTACTTTTGTTTATGTTACATTTTTTAACTCTGTGAAGCTGTGTTTCTATGCCTGTCTAAAATACCTGATAGTCTAATAAAGAGCTGAACAGCCAATGGCAATGCAGGGGAAAGGATAGATGGGGATGGTCGGCAGAGAAAATATATAGAAGGAGAAAACTTGAAGAAAAAAAAAGAAGTAGCCAGAGAAGGAGGAGGACTCCAGGGGCCAGCCACCCAGCTACATAGCAAGCCATGGAGTAAGAGTAAAATTTACAAAAGTAAGAGAATGGGAAAAGCCCAGAGGCAAAGGGTAAATGGGATAAGTTAGGTTAAGGAAAGCTGGCAAGAAACAAGCCAAGCTAAGGACTGACATTCATAATTAAGAGTAAGCCTCCATGTGTGATTTATTTGGGAGCTGGGTTGCAGACCCCCCCAAAAGAGCCAAAAAAGCAAACAATGTTAAAGACCCAGACATAAATCCCCACACCTATGGATACATGATTTTGGTAAAGAAGCCAGAAATACAGACAGGAAAAAAAGACAACATTTTCAACGAATGGTGCTGGTCAAACTGTGTAGCTGTATATAGAAGAATCTTAATAGATCCATACATATTACCCTGTAAAAATGTCAACTCCAAATGAACCAAAGACCTCAACATAAAGTCAGATACTCTGAACGAGATAAAAGAGGAAGTACAGAATAGCCTTGAACTCACTGGCATGGGAAAAGATTTTTTGAACAAATGTAGCTGAGGTTTTCCTGTGTCCACCTGACTCCTACAGCTGCTCAGACCCAAGTAAACACACAGAGACTTATATTACTTATAAACTGTATGGCCATGGCAGGCTTCTTGCTATCTAGTTCTTATATCTTAAATTAACCCATTTCAATTAATCTATAAGTTGCCACATGGCTTGTGGTTTACCGGTATTTTTACATCTTTCTTCCTCTGTGTCCGGCTGGCGACTCCTGACTCAGTCTTCCTGTTCCCAGCATTCTCCTCTCTGCTTATCCTGCATATATTATACTTTCTGCCTGGTTACTGGCCAATCAGCATTTTATTTATCAGAGCAACACATTCACAGCATACAGAAAGACATCCCCAGCAAGCAGAACACCATTATCATAGACACTAAGATCAATAATTAATAAATGGCACATCATGAAACTGAGAAGCTTCTGCATGGCAAAGGTCGCTGTCAGTAGGAAAAACTGGCAACTTACAAAATAGGAAAAGATTTATACCAACTACATTTCTAATAGAGGACTAAATATCTAAAATATATAAAGAACTCATAAAAGTAGATACCATGAAAGCAAACCAATTAAAATATTGGGTACAGATCTAAACAGAGAATTCTCAAAATAGGAAACTCCTAAAGACATGTTCAATATTCTTAGTCACCAGAGAAATGCAAATCAAAACTATTTTGAGATTTCATGTTATACCCATTAGAATGACTAAGATCAATAAAACAAGTGACAGATTATGTTGTCAAGGATGTGGAGCAAGAAAAGTACTCATCTTTTTCTGATGAGAATGTAAACTCATACAGCTACTATGCAAATTAGTATGGTGGCTCCTCAGGAAGATGGAAATCTAACTACATCAAGATTCAGCTATATAACTCTTAGACATATACCCAAAGGATGCTTCATCCTACCATAGAGGCACTTGCTAAATCATGTTCATTGCTTCCGTATTCATAACATCCAGAAACAGGAAACAACCTAAATGTCCCTCAGCAGAAGAATGGATAAAGAAAATTGAAAAATGGAATATTACTCAGCCATAAAATAAATGGGTAGGATGCATGCACATCAGTAGATGGACAACAGAAAATGAACTCAATGGTGTTTTTGGAGGCTCATAGTCTCATAATGTCAGTTCAGGCATTTCCTATTTTCACTTTTTAAAAATATATGCATCTATCTTATTTTTCATGTTTATTTTATTTTGTTTACATATTTATTTTTCTTCTCTCTTTTTATACCACAAGTCCTTTGTATATATATTATTGCTTCAAGTTTAGTGTTCTTATGGAATTTCTGAATGGGCAAATGAGAAAGTCTCTGTGTCTTTATCTGTTTCTTATGCCTTTCTTCAGCTCTTTTCCTTCTGATTATTTGTTTTATCCTATTTTGATGTTCTAGTTTTTGTTTTATTTCATTATATTTTACTACTATCCCTTAGAAGCCTGTTTTTATTTTTCTAATGAGAGAAAGGGGGTGGATCTTGGTGGGAGGGGAGATGAAGAGTTGGAAGAAGTAGAGAGAGGGAGAAACCATAATCAGATATATTACATGGAAAATGTATTTTTTTAAATTGAAGATAGATTCTTTTCTCATACAATATATACTGACTACAGTTTCCTCTCCCTCTACTACTCATAGTTCCTCCCAAACTCCTCTCCCTTCTGGATCCACAACCTTTCTGTAACAGTAGAGAAGCATTGGCTTCTAAGAGCTGATAAGCAAACTTGACAAAATAAAAAACAATATGACCAAGTAAAAACTATCGTATTGAAGTTCTGCCTGGCAACCCAATAGGAGGAAATGTCCCAAGAGCAGGCACAAGAGTCAGTGACCCACTTGTTCTCATAGTCAGGAATCTCTTAAAAGTACTAAGTTAATAGCTGTAATATATATGCACAAGACCTGTTGCAGATACCTGTTAGGCCCTGGGCTTGCTACTTTAGTCTCTGAGCTCATACATGCCTGTTGGAAACTGACCCAAGTCTGTGTGAAATAGATCTATTGTGCTTTGAATTTCTGCTAGAGGCTTGCAAAGTTAGGATGGCCTTGGCCTAACTAAGAAGTATACTTTTAGAGATAGCCTTGAACAGTAATCGGCCACCTGCAAAACCTTGGACCAAAGAGACTTCACCTCCCCCCATCACTCTGACTTCTCCTGAAAATTTTCCACCCTCCTCTCTCAGCTACCCCTCCCTGCTTAAAGCTTTCTATAAAAGCATGTACAGTTCACTTAATAAACGAAGCCTTGACACTATTCAGAGTGACTCAGTTTCTCATTTGTGCCTGGCTTCCTTCTTCTCTCCCCCCATGATTTTTCAGGTGTTTCTCGGCTAAGAGACCCACGAATAACTGGACCTGCGGGGCGGGTTCACATGCCTTGCTTTGTTGATTCACAGGGTCTTGTCCTTGATCCTCTGGCTCTGAGAATCGTAATACCAACCTCCTCTTTCAGAGGATTCACTGAGCTCAGAGAGAAGGGATTTTATGGAGACCTGTCATTTAGACTCGCTTTCTCTGCATAATGTCTGGCTGTGGGTCTCTTCATCTGTTCCCATCTGCTGCCAGAGGAAACCTCTCTGACAATGTCTGAAAAAAGCAATGATCTATGAGTATAGCAGAATATCACTAGGAATCATTTTACTGATTTTTTTTTTACCAGTAGTGTTTCATTTTACCCTAAATTAATGGGCTATCTAATGTCTTGTTCTTGGTTCCCAAAGCAGGGTCTGGTACGACTGGAATGGCCTTAGGTCAAATCAGATATTGATTTGTTGGTCCCACAAGCTTTGTGCTACCATTGCCCTAGCATATTTTGTAGGAAGGACATATTTTAGATCAACGTTTTTGTGACCTTGTTCGTACCCACATTTCTCTTTTGGTGGACTGCAAAAGTACCTTCTGCACCAAAAAGACTAGAATGTAGGGGTTCAGGCTCCATGTAGGCACCAGCTCAACTTCTGCATGTTCAATGAGATATGTGGATGTTGTCATCAGCAATGGGGCCCCACTGTCAGTTTGTGGACAACCCAATGTCTTGGCAACATCTTAGGCTGTTTGGGGATTTTCATGAACACCTTTGGTCAACAACTCAATTGATTGTAACCTGTTCTTACCACTGGAAGCCTCACTTGGCTATAAGAGATGTCCAGCTGACATTATTTATCCCCCATTATTAGGATTCCTCATTAGGACCACCTTCATAGATAGTTTCCGAAGTTTATGAAAAACTCTATTTTCAATGAAGGAAAAAAAATAAATAGTAAGAGAAGTAGAAGAATGTCACAGTGGAAGTGCTAATGAGTACAGATGAGAACATTGAAGTCCAGTGACACCTGGAAAAAGGAGCAGCTAGAATTATATGCTGGCAACGAGAAAAACAAAGACATTGCCCTTAATCTCATCAGCCAAATCCAACTGTAATTCAGAAACAGTATCTTAGAAAGTATATTGTAGCACACAGACTCAGTGAAATCTGAACTATAGGGAAATAACCCATTGTCCTAATCAATCCACTGCAGGAAGAGGAGGAAAGATCATGCCATTGTGGTAGTTATGTGGCTGATTTTTTACATGCAGAGTTTATTTGCAGATCTCTTGGTTGGAGTGTACAGTTTCATACTCTGTAAACGTGGAGGCTTGAACAAACTACATAGTCCAGAAATGCCTTGAATTGGTGACAATCCTTCTGCCTCAGCTGATTTTAATTGTGATTATAGGCATGAGCTCACCTGCCTGATTTGGGGTCCAAGCTTTACTCTTTTATAATAGTGGTGTAGAGCTAATTGATGTCAATTACCATTCTCACTATTAGCAAATATGCCAGACACAGCTTTCTGGGCAACTTATGTTAAACCTAAAGAATACAGACAAGGTAAGCTGTGAAAAAAACAAAATGAAAACCCTCATGACTTAAATCTAAGAATGCATTTCTGTTCATGAATAACTGAGCAAGATTTTATTTTATTAATACCATTATTAAATGCTGAAGATTTCAGTTAGTCCAAATGACAAAAATTGATTTCCCATAGTTCTAGGGCCTGGAAATCCCAAGAACAAGGCACTGACAGGCTTGATTGTCTAGGAAGGGACCTCTCCATTCTAAAGAAAGCTGTTATAACTCTCTGTCACACAGGGGAAAAGGAGTACTTAACTCATATGGCAGAGGAAGGCAAAATGGAACCCACCCCATGGGACCATTTTATAAGGGCATCTCATCATGAGTCACCATGACTCAACATCCTCCTGAAGACACCCCTTGACCCCTCCCAAATCTGAAGCTGTACGTCTGGATTCAGTTGCCTCCCCCCCCACCCCCCATCTGTGTGTGTGTGTGTGTGTGTGTGTGTGTGTGTGTGTGTGTTACATTTTCTTTATTTTGTGTGTTTGTGTTTGGGCATATGTGCTGAAACATATCTATGTAAAAGTCAGAGAACAGTTTGTGGGAATTGATTCTCTTCTTCCACCATTTGTGTCCCAAGTATCAAATTCAGGTGATCAGGCTAGGCAGCAGTTTCCTGTATCTACTGAGATGTCTTGCCCTCACTTAATACAGGAAACATTGAAACCAATAAGCATACAAAGTAATTATACCTGCCCCACATGCAATAGTTTTTCAGAATTCAATGTCTTTAATCTAATGACAGGACAATGAGAGTGTCTTATATCTGTGAGATGGGCCTAGAAAACCAGAGACGAAAGTAGATTGGACTTCAAACTGCATTACCACCACTAAGTTTTCTGGCAGAACACAGGTTTTACTCAGTTTAAACAGTGTAAGGTTTATTAAGCAACAATTACTAGAATGTTATAAATTTAAGACACTTAAGGGAGTTAGAACAAAATTAAAAAAAACATTCCCAACGCCGGGCGTTGGTGGCACACGCCTTTAATCCCAGCACTCGGGAAGCAGAGCCAGGTGGATCTCTGTGAGTTTGAGGCCAGCCTGGGCTACCAAGTGAGCTCCAGGAGAGGCGCAAAGCTACACAGAGAAACCCTGTCTCGAAAAACCAAAAAAAAAAAAACCCATGAATATTATGATTCTATTCCTCTTAAGGTGGAAATATATTAATATCTTAGTAAAAGCCTAGAATCCAGCAATCATCAAATGAGAATCTTTGAATTAAGATGAAACTCTAGAGTAAAACGGGTCTCCAAGTCTTCTCAGCAGAGCCCACATTAAGTCTGACAAGACCACAGCAGGAGAAAGAGTTTGTACATTGAGTTCAGGGGCTTGAAAATGCCTTGGGATCATAAGATGTTTATTTAAAAATGAACCAAGACAAGTTTAATGTTATTCATCTATAACAGAGGGAAGCCAAGGAGATTAACAATCCTAAACACGGCTTCAAAACTCTGAAGAAAGAGTTCAAATTCTCTTGACCTCTATCCCTGCAAAACTAGAAGAGGTGTTTACCCGTGCACATGTCTGACGGCTGCTAGAAACGGTTTTCCTCACCAATCTGGAGAGTGAGGAGAGTAGCAGCCCCTGGCAGCGCCAGTCTCCAATCCAGCCTGGAAATGATGAATTCCCTGAATGGCTCTCCTGGATCTGACTGCATGTTTTCTGTTCTGGCATCTGCCCCTAGCCATGCGTTTTATTTTCTTTGAAAAAGATAATAATAACTTGTTGATACCTTAGTAGTTTGCAGACATCTTGGAGATGGTGTCTGGTTTTTTTTTTTCTCAAGCTATCAGTACTTTCATCTTAATTCTTGCACAACTTTAATTGCCTTCCAAATTACTTTAAATTTCACATTTGATAGAAAATACAACCAAATATTTGTTCCTTAAAAGTCTCCTCTGAAGAGAATGCTCAGTACTTAAGTTCCATGGAAGTGTTATTCTTTGGTTGAGAGGACCTGCGAGGTACACATTTAATTTCTTCCGGAGGGTTTTTGTCTTTCTGGAAGGTTCTCAAAGAACAGCACTTTGACCTTTCTGAGGAGTTAATAAAAGATTTTATAGCCTCACTCCTGTCTTTACCCATGGAGTGTATCACTCCTGCAATGCCCTGCATTTGATCTTCACTCACAAGTCCTTTTTTTTTCCCTGTGAATTAAACATCATCTGCCTTCTGAAGAGGACAAGAGAATTCAACATATGCACTAACTTCCTAGTATTTCCCAATTTTCCAATCTTCTTTCTGTATAGTTTACTCATTCTTCCCTTGAATTTTGCTCTAAAACTTGAAGATGGTAGCAGGTGACACTTGGGTCATTAAACTCTTCTTACATGGGTCTCCATGATCATTCAATATACGTTAGACTTTCCACATATCTACTAGTAGATGCTGAGAAATATTTTTCTGCCACATAACAATGATTTCCTGTTCTCTAATTTCCAGTAACATATTCTTCAAACTATACTCAAATTAAAATTTTTATAAATTTCAAATATTATGTTGATGTTTGGTTTTTGTTTATTATTTTTTAATCTGTTCTCAAAGAATTCCAAATGTAATTTCCTTCACTTTGGCTTCAAATTATGGCAGATCCTATTTACAGTTATTAATATTAGTGATGTTAATTGTCTATTGATGAAGTATAATCAATACTCAACAGTTAAAGTTAAAAAAATAAAAACTCATCAACTCATTATTTTAAAGTCAAGATTCTCAGAATGTCTTCAAAGTATTTTATGTAGATTTGTATGTTAATATAGACAACAGGCTTCACAAATGTGTACTGTGGATCTTCAATGAATTCGGATCGAAATCTAATTAATGAAGTAAGATACTTCATTTTCTTAGTTTGTGCCTTTGTAAATACTAACCATGATACTAATTCTCTTATTGAGAATGATTGAAAGACTTAAAATGAAACCCCAAAGATGGGGCATCACAGACTTTTATATCCTAGCAATGGAAGTGGTTGTCAAGTCACCGTATTCCATTCAGTAAATCCAAAGTGTTCTGGGGGCCAGTGCAATGGCTAGGCAGTGCTTGCTGCCAAGCCTGAGGACGTAAGACCCTAAGGATGTGCATGGTGAAGGGAAGGAACCAGCTCTCACAAGCTGTACTTTGACTTCCATATAAGCATAATGATACACATGAGCCTTCACACACACACACATACACACACACACACACACACACACACACACACACA
>CABHPQ010155539.1:0-40035 GCA_902168405.1 Peromyscus aztecus
CTTGGTCATTCAGGCTCTCTGATTGTCAGTTCAGTCTTTGTAGCACCTATGAGCCCTGATTAGTTGATTCTGCAGGCTGCTTTCTTGTGGTGTCCTTGACCCGTCTGGCTCCTACAATCCTTCCTTGCCCTCTTCCACAGGATTCTCCTTCAAGCTCTGCCTAATGTTTGGCTGTGGGTTTCTGATTCTGCTCCCATCAGTTGCTGGATGAAGCCTCTCTGATGATGATTATGCTGGGCTACAAGTATAGCAGAGTAACATTAGGAATCATTTCATTGATTTTTTTTTCTGGTTTGTGTTTGGTTCAGTCCTAGGTCTCTGGGCTATCCAGCCTCTGGTTCCTGACCCTCTAGGCAGTGTCAGGCATGAGCTCCCTCTCATGGCATGGGTTTAATGTTGAACCAGTCATTGGTTGGGCACTCCCATAAGTTCTAACCTACATGTACCTCAACCAAAGAATGAATAAAAGAAAATGTGGTACATTTACACACTCAGTTGTTTAAAAAAAAAATGGCACCATGAAATTTGCAGGCGAATGGATGGAACTAGAAAAAAATCATCTGAGTGAGGTAACTCAGACCCAGAAAGTACATGGTATGTACTTACTTATAAGTAGACATTAACTGTAAAGGATAATTATGTTACAATTCACAGACCCAGAGAGGTTAACTAACAAGAAGGTATCAAGTGGGGGGACACATGGATCTCACTGGGAAGGGGAAATAGATTTTTTAGGTGGACTAGGGGCAGGTGGGAATGGGAATAGAATGGATCAAGTGAAGAGGGTACTGTGAGAGACAACTGGAATTTGTGGGCATTTCAAGTCAATGTAGAAACCTAGTGCAATGGAAATTCCCAGGAACTCACAAAGGTGACCCTAGTGAAGACTTCTAGTAATGGAGTAACCAGGCAAGACTTCCAGCAGAGAGGGATTGGGACATCAACCCAGCCACAAAATTTTCGACTTACAATTTGTCCTGCTTGCAAGATGTTCTGTGGTAAACATGACACAAAACTGAGGGAATTCTGGAAATGCAAATTTTTGGAATGTGAACAGGAACCACAGAGGCAAGCTTCACCAAGAGAATACAAGAGATGGAAGAGAGAATCTCAGGCACTGATAATATGATAGAAGATGTTCACTGTAAAAGATTCCTGACACAAAACATCCAGGAAATCTGTAATACTATGTAAAGACCAAACCCAAGAATACTAGGAATAGAAAAAGGACAAGAATGCCAGCTCAAAGGCCCAGAAATATTTTCAACAAAATCATAGAAGAAATTTTCCCTAAACTAAAGGAGATATCTATCAAAGTACACATAGACTGGACCAGAAAAGAATGTGCCCTGGGCACAGAATAATCAAACTAAATATACAAAACAGAGAAAGAATATTAAAAGCTTCAAGAGAAAAAGATCAAGTAATATATAAAGGCAGACCTATGAGAATTACACCCGACTTCTCAATGAAGACTCTAAGGACCTGGACAGATGTGCTGCAAACTGTAAGGAACCATGGATGCCAGCCAAGACTACTATATTCAGTAAAACTTTCAATCACCATAGATGGAGAAAATAAGATATTCCATGATAAAATCAAATTTAAACAATATCTATGTATAAACCCAATCCTACAGAAAGTGCTAGAAGGAAAACTCATATCTAAGCAGAGTAACTACAATAATGAAAACACAGAAAATAAAGTCTCATACCAGCAAAACCAAAACAAGGGAAACATGCACACACACATGCTGACACACACACACACACACACACACACACACACACACACACACACAAAACAAGAACAACAACAACACTGACAAAATAACAGAAATCAACAATCATTCATCATTGATATCTCTCAATATCTATGGGCTAACCTCCTCCCCTCCCCGCCAAAAAAATAACACAGAATAACAGAATCTATGCAGAAATAGAATCCTTCCTTCTGCTGCTTCCAAGAAACACACCTCAAAATCAAGGATAGACAAGACCTCAAAGTAAAGGATTGGAAAGAGATATGTCAAGCAAAAGGATCTACAAAGCAAGCTGATCTAGCCATTTTAATCTCTAACAAAATAGATTTCAAACCAAAACTAATGAAAATAGATAGAAAAAGAAACTACATACTCATCAAAGGAAAAATCCACCAAGATGGCATTTCAATTTTTTTTGAAATTAATTTTTTAATTTATTTTATAATTTAATTTAATTTTACATATCAGCCACAGATTCCCCTGTCCTCCCTCCTCCAGCCACCCCAGCCTTCCCCCCAGCCCAACCCACCCCCATTCCCATCTCCTCCAGGACAAGGACTCCCCTGGAGATTCAGCTCAGCCTGGTAGATTCAATTGAGGCAGGTCCAGTCCCCTCCTCCCAGGCTGAGCAAAGTATCCCTGCATAGGCCCCAGGTTCCAAACAACCAGCTCATGCACTAAGGACAGGTCCCAGTCCCACAGCCTGGGGGCCTCCCAAACATTCATGCAGCAAACATTCATACACATAAAATTTTTAAAATCTTCCAAATACACGAGATTACATTTACGTTCAAGTTAATCAACGGTCTCACTTATCCAGAGGGCCTGATCCAGTTGGGGGCTCCTTAGCTATTGGTTCAAAGTTCATGTGTTTCCACTAGTTTGGCTATTTGTCCCTGTGCTTTTTCTAATCATGGTCTCAACAATTCTCACTCATACAATCCCTCCTCTTTCTCACCGATTGGACTCCTGGAGCTCCACCTGGGGCCTGGCAGTGGATCTCTGCAGCCCCTTCCATCAGTCATTGGATGAGAGTTCTAGCATGACAGTACTCACCCATAGGAGGATACTAGATGTAAAACAAAGGATGACTAGACTGCTAGTCACAACTCCAGGGAGGCTACCTAGAAAACAGGACCCTAAGAAAGACACAGGGATGGCCCAACGACAGAGAAATGGATGAGATCTACATGAGCAAACTGGACGTGGGGGGGAGAGTAATGAAGGGCAAGGGTCGAGGGAAAGAGAGCTTAGGGGAGCAGGAGATCCCAGCTGGATCAAGAACAGAAAGGGAGAACAAGGAAAAAGAGACCATGATAAATGAAGACCCCATGGGAATAGGAAGAAGCAAAGTGCTAGAGAGGTCCACAGAAATCCACAAAGATACCTCCACAATAGACTACTGGCAATGGTCAAGAGAAAGCCCAAACTGATCTACTCTGTGATCGGATGGCATTTCAATTCTTAACATCTTTACCCCAAACACAAGGGCACCCATGTTTGTAAAAGAAACACTACTAAAGGTTAAATCACATATTGACCCCCACAAACTGATAGTGGGAGAGTTCATTATCCCACTCTCACTAATGGAAAGGTCATCCAGACAAAAACTAAACAAACACACACAAAAAAATACTTGGGCTAATAGGTGTTATAAACCAAATGGACCTAACAGATATTTACAGAACATGTCACCAAACACAAAAGAATATAACTTCTTCTCAACACCTCATGGAACTTTCTCCAAAAATGACCCATACTTGGACACAAAGCAAGTCTCAATACATAGAAGAAATTTTGAATAACTCCCTGCCTCCTATCAGACCACCATGGATTAAAGTGGGATGTCAACAACAGAAACAACAGAAAATTTACAAACTCTTGGAAACTGAACAACTCTTTACTGAGTGAAAAATGGGTCAAGATAGAAATAACGAAAATCAAAGCTTTTCCAGAATTGAATGCAAATGAATATACAACATACCCAAACTTATGAGACACAGTGAAAGCAGTACTAAGTGGAAAGTTCATAGCACTAAAGTGCCTACATTAAAAAATTGGAGAGATCTCATAACAACAACTTAACAGCACACCTGAAAGCTCTCTAACAAAAAGAAGTAAGCACACCAGAAGGAGTCAATAGCAAGAAATAATCAAGCTGAGGGCTAAAATCAATAAAAATAGAAACAAAGAGACCAATGCAAAGAATCAATAAAACAAATAGCTGGTTCTTGAAGAAAATCAACAAGGTAGACAAACCTTTATCCAAACTAACTAAAAGACAGAGAGAGAATATTCAAATTAACAAAATCAGAAATGAAAAAGGGGTCATAGCAACAGACACCAAGAAAATCCAAAGAATCACTAGGTCATACTTTTAAAACCTGTACTCTCTCAAATTGGAAAACCTAAAAGAAATGAATAGATACCACTTACCAAATCAAATAAACAATTTAAAAAGACCTATAACCCTCCAGTTACTTATAATCAGTCATAAAAAGTCTCCCAGACCCCCCCAAAAAAACCTAGGACCCGATAGTTTTAGCACAGAATTCTACCACATTTCCTAAGAAGCATTAATTCTAATACTCCTTAAGTATTCCACAAAATAGAAACAGAATCAATGTTGTTTCTATCGCATTGATAGAATTCATTTCATGGGACCCTGTTACCTGAAATAGTTACCCTGATACCCAAACCACATAATGACTCAACAAAGAAAGAGAATTACAGAACAATTTCCCTCATGATCATAGATACAAAAATATTCAAAAAATACTTGCAAACTGAGTCTAAGAATACATCAAAAAGATCATCCACCATGACCATGTAGTTGAAAGATTTACTGTGTCCTGCCCAGCCCATGGTCAGGAAAAATCTCTCTCACCAGCAGTCCTGCAGCCACTTACAAAATAATCACTCAGATGGCTTAATATTAATAACAAAATATATGGTCTATGGCTAAGAATTCTTGCTAGCTAGCTTTTTCAACTTAAATTAACCCATTTCTATTAAATCTGTGTATTGCCACGTGGCCGTGGTATTACTGGTCTGCTGGCATGTTGCTCTTTGGGCAGCAGGCTGGCATCTCCTTGACCCCACCCTTCTCTCATTATCTCTTGGATTTTCCCTCCTGGCTCTGTCCTGCCCTGCCATGGGCCAATGCAGCTTTATTTATTATCCAATGGAAGCCACACATATTCATAGCATACAGAAAGACATCCCACAGCACTTCCCCTTTTATGTCTAATCAAAAAGGAAGGTTTTAACTTTAACATGGTAAAATTATATATAGCAAAACAGTTATCAAGCAAGAATTGCAGTTACAATATCTAGTCTATTTGTATTTGGCAAAAATAAAGAAAATATTCTATCACCTATCTGATTTTTGTGAGTATAAAGTTTTATATCTAATTTTTTATCATGACTATGAAAACTATAATTGTAACTATCTAGTCTTCAACTCCATCAAAGACACCAGAAGGATATAGTATTACCTAAGTAAACAGGAAGTGCATTACAAGCAACTTCCATAATTCTAGAAATGACAGAGACATCTGGCTGCCTGGACAGTCACCCAAGTTCCTCTACAATGTTGGGGCATCTATCTTCAGCCTATAGGCCTAGAATTTTTCAGTTACTTCTCCCTGTGTCCTGAAGAATGTCTGGCAGTCTCCTCTGTGAATCAGGAACCTGAAGGACCATCTCACCTTGTTTTGGCAAAATTCAGTGATTATTTTCCCATGGGTCCTACATATCCAGTCTATACAACATTCTATCAAGCAGTGGATGTAAGGACACTTTTTTGCCTAGTGGCTAAATTTTGCCACAAAGAAAGCAAACTCCATAATGAGTTTCTTCGATGCCCATCATCCTCTTTGAAGTAATTGATGCTGCCAGGAGCAAACATGTCTCACTGTCCAGAAAAGCCTAAGTTGTTAAAACATTTTAAATGCCATGTTCTGTAGGTCTTTGAAGTATTTGAAGATTACTTACCTAATTGAAATACATCTTTGTATACCAAAAAAACTTAACTAACATGACTATAAGTTTGATTACCTTAGATGACTAATTACTAATCTGTATTTCTTAACTATACATTACAATTTTAAATGAGTTGCATAAACATAATACTTTAAACAAGAGTAGAAATATATATATACAATATAACAAAATTAACTTTAAATTTGTATCAATAAACTAAAATCCATAGCAATGTAAAACATTTCAAACAAGTTGTTGCTCTTTAAAAGTATATTCAAAAATCTATCCTTTTATCCTATCATATCTATATTATCCCCTTTTTCCTTTAGAAAGAGATTTCATTGATAATCAACCCCCTTTAAATAAAAATAAACATCTATAAACAAGATATTGGGAATTTGGGCGTAGCTTCTCATACTACTTCCTGCTGGTTGGGGTCCTGGCAATCTTATGGAGATCTTGAGAAAATTAAGAATTGTAGTTAAGTCTTGGCTGTAGTAGTCTGTAAGGCTGGCTGTATTGACCTTTCAGAGTGTCTTGGTTGATCAAACCATATTAGCCTGGATGCAATCCATAGGTTCTCATGTTCTGTGGAAAGAAAAACAGAACTTCTTTTCTAAAGTAACATATCCTTAGACACGAATTTGAAGTCAAGACAATATAATAATATGTGGTATCTAGATTCTTTGTGTAATTTTCATCTTTATGTGGCTTAACTTTTATATTACTTTTATTGTCTCTTTAAAAGCTTTATTTTTAAAGCTATTTCTTTATATAACTGCATGTATTCCTTTTTCTCTCTCTTCTAAGTCTACATACATTTTTATACACACTGTAAACCATTTACTTTTATTCCATCTGAATTTGTCTTATTGTGAATCTATAATCCTTCTCTGACCAGGAGAGATTTTAAACTGTTAAGCTGCTTGATGACTTTGGCTATTGACTCCATGCCCCTCAGCTTCCCAACATGGTGGAGGTACATTTACCACCAGCTCTGGGTTCCATGTTCATTACCAAGTCTGGGAAGCAGTGAGTCTATTCCTTCATCCAACAGCATGTAGCCCAGAAACTTTTTTTTTTGTCTGCACTAGCAAAAGCTAAATCCACCATTCTGTGAGATACATGGCTTGGAGACACCTCTGTGTACCATGGCAGGAATATGCTGTAGGTCAAGCCCACATGCCACAAACCTGCCATACTGTAGCTCAAGCCCACAGGCCAAAGCATCTCTATAGCATGGCTTGCCTGAGAGACACAACTAGAAATCTATTTTTAGCTCTTTATTAGAATCTTTTTTAAAAGCTTTCTCAGGTTTTGGGTGGAAATTCTAGCCCCATGTTGAGTGCCAAATGTAGTTGAAAGATTTCCTGTGTCCTGCCCAGCCCACAGATAGGAAAAATCTCTCTCACCCGCAGTCCCACAGCCGCCTATAAAATAATCACTCAGATGGCTTAATATTAATAACAAACTGTATGGCCTATGGCTAAGAATTCTTACTAGCTAACTCTTTCAACTTAAATTAACCCGTGTCTATTAAATATATGTATTGCCACATGGCCATGGTGTTACTGGTCTGCTGGCACATTGTTCCTTGGGTGGCAGGCTGGCATATCTCCTCGACCCTTCCCTTCTTCTCTCATTATCACTTTTGGATTTTCCTGCCTGGCCCCATCCTGCCCTGCCATAGGCCAATGTAGATTTATTTATTATCCAATAGGAGCTACACATATTCATAGCATACAGAAAGACATCCCACAGCATGATCAAACTGGCTTCATCCCGGAAATTCAGGGATGATTCAAAATATACAAAAATCAGTAAATGTAATCCAACATACAAACAAACTAAAAGAAAACATACACATAATCATTTCATTAGATGCAGAAAAGGCCTTTGACAAAATCCAACACCCACTTGTGTTAAAATCCTGGAGAAATTAGGAACACAAGAGACACAATTTAACACAATAAAGGCAGTTTACAGAAAATCTATAGCCAGCATCAAATAAAATGAAGAGAAACTTTAAGTGATTCCACTAATATCAGGAACAAAACTATCCACTCTCTTCTTATCTATTCAATAAAGCACTTGAACTTTTAGCTAGAATAATAAGACAACTGAAGGAGATCAAAGATAAACAAATTGGAAAGGAAGAAATCAAAGTATCTTTATTTGCACATGATATGACAGTATACAAAACTGACTCTAAAATTTCTACCAGGAAACTACTACAGCTAATAAACACTTTCATAAAAATGGCTGAATACAATAGTAACTAAAAAATGAGTAGTTACTCTATATATGAACAACAAATGGATTGAGAATAAAATCATGGAAATAATACCTTCACAGTGGCCTCAAATAATATAAACTATCTTGGGATAATGCTAACCAAGCAAGTGAAGGACTAGTATAATAAAAACTTCAGGTCTTTGATGAAAGAAATTGAAAAAGATGGAAAGCACAAAGACAGACAAGTTGATCAATGGAACTGAATTGAAGACCCAGACATTATTCCAAACAAATATGGACACCTGATTTTTTGTTTAAAAATAAAAGCTAGAAATATAGACTGGACAAAACACAGCATCAACAAATAGTATTGGTCAAACTTGATGGCTGCATGTAGAAGAATGCAAATAGATCTATATTTATCACCCTGCACAAAACTCAGCTCCAAGTGAATCAAAGACCTCAACATAAAACCAGACACACTGAACCTGAAGAGAAAGTAGGGAATAGCCTTGAACTCAATGACACAATAAGAGACTTTCTGAACAGAACACTGTTAGTGCAGGCACTACAACCAACAGCTAATAAATGAGACCTCATGAAAGTGAAATGCTTCTACAAGGCAAAGGACACACAGCTAGACAAAGTGGCAGCCTACAGAATAAAAAAAGTTTTTTACCAACTCCACATCCAATAGAGAACTAATATTCAAAATATATAAAGAACTCAAATAACTGGACAGCAACAAACCAAATAATCTAACTGAAACATCGGATTCAAATCTAAACAGAATTTTCCATAGAAGAATCTCAAATGGCTGAGTAAGAACATACTTAAAGAAATGTTCAATATCCTTACCCATCAGGATAATGGAAACCAAAACTACATTGAAAGTTTCTCACAATCTGTCAGAATGGCTAAGATCAATAACAAAAGTGACAGCTCATGCTGGCAAGAATGTGGCAGAAGGGGAACATTCCTTCATAGCTGGTGGGAGTGCAAACTTGTACAACTAATGAGAGCTATTCAGGTGCCTGCCCTGAAGCGCTTTCTCCCCAAGTCCAAGGAAGACTCTTCAACCTACAAGGGAAACTACATGTCTATAAATAAATCTACACATGCTGTGCTCTTTCAGTCCATCCATTTTATTGTTTTAAGTAAGCTTCTCATCTCTCTGCTGTTCTCTCTTTGTTCTACTTCTCTGAGTCTACAGCTTCTTTTCAGCCCTCATAGTTCCTCTCTTGCCTGACTATCCATGCATTTCTAACAGGAGACTCCTGGCAATCTTGAGAAAAGTTTCAAAACCCTCAAGGTCATAGCATATTCCTAGAATATACGATAAGGAACAGAGACATTACCATTTCAAGGCAAGTTTCCAAGGTCTCAGGACCAGAGGGAAGGAGTGCAATGCCCAGTGAGACATAGCTTTTTATCAGCAAACTTGGCAGGCTTCTCTTATGGTGTTTTGTGTTAGTAACCTTATTAGACACCTGTGATTCTGACCTTGTGAATAACTGTAAAGTTTTAAACTTATGATCTATGAACAAAGGTCTTTAGTCTAGTTTGAACTTGCTCTGAGGTTAAAAAAATGAGCAAAATGCATGCAGTTTGTGTTAGATGGGGAAAGATTATTATTTCCTGTGTTAGTCTGAGTAAAAGGAACAAAGCAGGCTTTAAGTGTCTACAGTCTCGTCGGACAATGGCTATGAAGCACATCCTAGTACATTTTCTATATATCAAAATTATACAGATAAATGAAAAGTCATCTTCCTGACAACCCACAGATATATGTGCCCATAAGATTGAGATATAATCATGAGATTACATATATACATTTTATGAAAATGCATGGTAATGGGGAGATATCACAGCTGTTATTGCACAAGAAGTTTATAATAAGAAACAGCCAGTTCATTCAAAAGGCAGTAATTCCATAATGCCTTGCATGATGGATTCCTCCAACAGACCCCTTGGTTCTGATAGGTTGACCTTTTGAACACTAGCTGTCACCTGCTGTATACTCCCATGGCCTTTTGCTACCAGCAGTTCTCAATATACAACCACTTTGGACATCAATATGATGGTTACTCAGAAAACTGGGAATCAATCTACTGCAAGATCCAGCTGTACCACTCTTAGGAATAAACTCAAAGGATGATCCATCTTACCACAAGGGCATTTGTGCAACCATGTTCATTGTGGTTTTATTTATAATAACTAGAAACTAGAAATAAGCTAGATGCCCCTAAACAGAAGAATGAATGATGAAAATGTGGTACACATTATTACTTAGCTGTTAAAAAAATGATGTCATAAAATTGCCAGAAAAATGGATGGAAGTAGGAAAAATCATCCTGAGTAAGGTAACCCAGACCCCAAAAGTCAAATATGGTATGTATTCACTTATAAGGAGTTGTTAGCCATTAAGTAAATGATAACCAAGGTACAATCCATAGACCCAGAGTGGTTAGGTAAAGATGAGGAGTCTGGAAGAGGGAAGCATGGATCTCCCTGGGTAGGGGAAATTGAATAGATTTTAGAGGTAGAGTTGCTCCCCAAAAACTGACAGTAGGGCCCCATTACCAAAGACAATGTCCACACAACTCATTGAGCATGGAGAAGTTGAGTGGTACCTATATTCTAGTCTCCTTGGTGCAGGAAGGTACTCTGCAGGCTACTGAAAGAAGAAATGTGGACACCAACCCAGCCACAAAACCTTTGACCTATAAAATGTCCTACCTGCAAAAAAAGCTAGAGCAATAATGGCACAGAACTTGTGAGAATAGCCAACCAATTTCTGATTGGACTTAAGGCCCATTCCACAAGAAGGAACCAATACCCAGCACTGCTTAGATAATTCAGAACCAAAGACCAGACAGCCTAGAGACCTATGGTAAAACCAAACAGGAATGGTCAAACCAAAAAAAAAAAAAAGAAAAAAAACTCAATGAAATGATTCCTAATCTCATAGATAAGTGTCTTATCCAATTATCATCAGAAAGGCTTCCTCTGGCAACAGATGGGAAAGATGCAGGGACTCACAGCCAGATCTTATGTGGAGAGAAAGACTAAATTATAGGTCTCTATCTAATCCCTTCACTAACAGCTCAAAAATTCAGAAGAGGAGATGGAAAGATTGTATGGATCAGAAGGGATGGAGAACACCAGGAGAACAAGGCCCTCTGAATCAACTATGCCAGGCTCATATGAGCTCACAGAGACTGAAGCAGCAAGCACAAGGCCTACATGGATCTACACATGGTCCCCTGTAAATATATTATATCTATTAGCTTAATATTTTCATGGGACTTCTGACTATGAGAATGAGTGGGTCTCTGACTCTATTGCCTGCTCTTGGGACTCTTTTCCTCCTGTTGCTATGTCCAACTTTGATATGAAAACTTTTGCTTTATCTTACTATATTTTATTTTGTCATGTTTTGTTGTTATCTCTTAGAAGCCCATTCTTTTCCAATAAGAGACATAAAGTGATTGGATCCAGAAAGTAGGGGAGGTGGTGAGGAACTGAGAGGAGTAGAGGGAAGGGAAACTATAATCAGGATGTGTTGTATGAGAAAAGAAACTATTTTCATTAAAAAATAAAAAACAAACACTTTGTCAGATGAAAGTACATAAATTCATAACCCCAAATCAATAAATATTATATGAATATAGTCACCAAAAGAAATGTAAAAAGGGGAGATATGAAAGATGAGGACAAATTTTAACATGAATATTATGGTTAGTTTTATCAACTTGATTGAATTTATGTCTCAGGTCAGGAGTTAATGAAGCACAGTTTTAGCATGTCTGTGAGAAAATTCCAAAAGAGAATTAACTGAGGAAGACATCTTCCTGATGCTGGGATCTCACACAGAGAATAAAAAAGAAAAAGCCAGTTGAATGCCAGCCTTTGCCTCTCTTGCTTCCTTATCTGCCTAGATGTGAGCAAGCAGCCTCAGAAATAGGTCCCACCACCATGACTTCCTGGCCATGATGAACTGTACCCACTAAATCCCAGGTGAAAATGACTCTTTATCCTTAAGTCACCTATGCCTGGTTTCTTGTCACAGCAGCAAGAAATGTCACCAATACAGTAAAACTGGCAAATGTTCTTGTGAGAGTGTCAATTTAATTGTTTTTCATATTTGCATGCAATGAAATTCACATTTTGTCATGCTGTTTCCTAAGTTTTGAGAAATGTATAGAGTCTTGTAAACCCCAACCTGATCATGACACAAAGGTGTCCCATCATTCCAAAACATTCACTGAAGTGACCCCTTTGTAGCCAGCTCTTCCCCTTGGCTGTCAGGCCCTAAGCAATCCATATCTATTCTTTAACTGCAGTATTTGTTCACCTAAAATATCGCCTGAATCAAACTGCATGGTATGCAAACTTTTGTAGCTGGGTTACTTCACTTATCATGAGTTGATATGTATCAAAATCATTTCTGATTGGCATTCCATACACAGACAATTTTTGGTTCATTCATTCAGCTATTTCTAAAGCACTCGTGTAAATATATATATATATATATATATATATATATATATATATAAATTAGCGTTTCTTTGATTAAGTAATTAAGGGAAAATTATCTAGAAATGTGTTTGGTATATATTTAGCTTTATAAGAAAACATCAAAGTACTTTATAAAAGGATTATACCATTTTGCATGTCTGTCTCAATGTAAGAGTATTCTATTTCTCCCATATTCACACGGTTATATAATGCAATATCATGCCAATCTTGTTCTGTATTTCCTTAAACCATGAGCAATGTTGAGCCTGCATTTATGTGTTTGTATGCTGTGCATAAATCTTTGATGAAATGGTTCTTCAATTCCTTTTTTCTGTTCGATTTTATTGTATTAATTTCTTCTTTATTAAATATTGAGTTTACAGAACTTCTATTTTTAATAAAGAAAAGGGTCTTTTGTTTGTGATTTGTAAATATTTCCTCTCACTTTTTCTGAGGTGGATGTTTGTTTATTTTTATATAATGAGCTACATTTTATCTTTTGAACATTTTGATGCTTTTCTTTTTCATTTAAATTTTAGTTTTTTAGAATTTCATACATATGTACTGCATTTCCATCATGTTCACCCCTTCCTCTCTCCATTCCAACTCCTGTGCACCCCCACTCTCAAATTCATAACTTTTTATTCTTTATCATTGTTTTATACACACACACACACACACACGCACACACACACACACACACACACGCACACACACACACACACACACACACACACACACACACACACAAAACCTGCTGAGTCCTTAAGCATGACCCCCATAGGCTCAGATATTTAAACACTTGGTCCCAACTTGGTAGCCCTGCTGAAGTAGTTTTAAGAGGTGTGGCCTTGCTGGAAAAAAGTGTGTTGCTGGAGGAAGCCGCTTTTAAGAGCTTAAAGATTTGCACCATTTCAAGTTCATTCTCTCTGATTGCTACTTTGGGTTCAAAATGTGAGTTCTCAGCTATTCTACTGCTATGTGTGGTGCTTGCTGTGACACTTCCCCACTATGATAGTGATGGAGTCTTTAACCCTCTGGAATCATAAGCCAAAAACAGGAACTTCCTTCTCTAAGTTGCCTTGGTCATGGTGTTTTATCACAGAAACAAGAAATTAACAAATGTCATATGGCATGTACATATATGTGTTTAGGGCTGGCCACCTGAGATTGGACAACCTGTCAATCGTCCTGGAATCGTCCCTGGAAAAGACTGATGCTCCCTCACACAGCTGCCATTGTCTATAGCTCTTCCTCTAGGGCTGGAACCTTGTGAAATTTTTCTCATCCATCATAGCATGTCAGCTGGTGTGGTCACTGTGTTGTTTTGCAGGGGAAACACCCTTGCAATTTCATGACTGAAATGTCCCTGTCATTTATAGAGGAGATTACCTCACAACAGACATCCTGGTCCTGTGGTTGTTACAATCTTTCCACTACCCTCCCTTATGCAATGTTCCCTAAGCCTTAGTTTTACATACATTTATTCATTCGTTTGTACAATGCATGTCTGTGAGTGAGTGAGTGTGTGTGTGTGTGTGTGTGTGTGTGTGTGTGTGTGTGTACACACATCACAGTGTGCATGAGGCACTCAGAGGCAAGAAGAAAGAGTGAGTCCTTGTGGGTCCCAGGGACTGCGCTCAGTTCTTCAGGCTTGACAGCAAGTGCCTTTATCTTCTGAGCAACTCACTAACCCCTGTAATAATTAACGATAACTTGTCTTTCAATTTTAACAATATCTTTTAACATTTTTTTTTCCGAGAGAAGTTTTCTCTAACTGACCTAGAACTCACTCTGTAGACCAGACTGGCCTTGAACTCACAGAGATCTGCTTGCCTCTGCCCCTTGATGCTGGGATTAAAGGTGTGCACCACCACCTGGTTTATTTTAATATTTTGAAATATTTTTAGACTTTAAATTTATGAAATCAATTTTACATATTTTTTTATTTTATAGGTTCTGGTTTTGGTTAAGAATACACAATAAAATATATTAATTTTTCTCTAATTTTATCTAGAAATTTTACAGTGATAGGTTTTACATTTTAATTTATGACCCTTTTAAGCCATTTTTTGTATAAAATGTCAGATATGCTTTGACTATTTTATATCAAATTATTCCAGGGTAATTTATTGAAGAAGCTGTGCTTTCTGAATTATTTTGCTGTTTTTCTCTTGTCAAAATATAGGTTGTGAATCTTTCCAGATTGTTTGTACTACATATTGATCTATGTGTCTATTTCTTTCACATTCCCCAACTACTATGGTCTTACAGAATACTGGAAGCCAAGTAGTACAGTTCTTTCTAATTTTACTCACTTTTTCCAAATCATTTTTACATGTTTTTGTTTCATTGTCTTTTCTTATATGCTCTAGACACAATTATTAATATTTATAAAATATTGGAGGGTTGACCTTAATTTCATCACATTGTAAAAAATATTACAGAGAATTCATATTTTAAATGATGTTACGAGTTATAAGCGATAAACTAGTGCCACTTTCAGCCTTTGACAGAGAAGTTTCTTTATGCAAATACTCATCACTGATGGAAGAGCTAAGACTAGGCGACTGTGAGGTGGTCCACCCTGGACCTCCTGCAAAGCCTGGAGAACATTGCAGAGAGAAGTCACGAAGGTTGTAAGAGACAAGGGATGGAAAGAAAGGCTATGAAGTGTTATCCACTGGGTATGATACGTTCATTATGATCAGGAACACCCAGCAGCTTTGACTACATGCAGAAGATATGCATCACACAAGTATGTCCTGTGTACCCACACGCACATATATGTGTATTCTATATACACAAAAAGTTAAAAATAACAATAAAAACTTCGACAGTTCCACGATTTCCCTAATCCCTACTGTAAACTGTACCATGCTTCCTCATGTGATCTAATTCCCCTTACATTTTGTGCAAAGAATGACCTATGGTAGGTAGCTTGGAGGTCCCTGAAAACAGGAGTTAAGCAGACTTTGTAGCTGTGGTACCACAAGCAGACAGTAGGGGGAACATGAGACTGGTAAAAGATTTGAGAGCATCTAAGAAGCTGTCTAGACTGATGATTGATGGGTTGCAATCATGCTAGAGGGAACTGCCCAGGGGAAAGCTAGCATGCAAAAAAACAGGAAGAAAAGAATATTTTCTCAAAGGGTCAAATGTCAGCAAAAACAATTACAAGAAGTACAAAAAAAAACCAAAATAATACAAGATACGTAAAGAAACACAACTCATTGAAAAGATCAAAATAAAACTCAGAAATAGGCGGGGCGGCAGTAGCGCATGCCTTTTACCAGTCGGATCTCTGTGAGTTTGAGGCCAGCCTGGTCTACAGAGCGAGATTCAAGACAGGCACCAAAACTACACAGAGAAACCCTGTCTCGAAAAACAAAAAAACAAAACAAAACAAAAAACCAAACCAAAAATAAAAAAAAACAAAAAAACTTCCAGAAATCTTGAAGAAATATAATCTATAAACAGCCTAAACAAAAATAAATGAAAAAGATACTGGATGAACCAAAAGAGAACAAAAATGAAATCAGGATCATGATGCATCAACCAAAAGGGAATATTAGAAGATCCAGGAGTAAATAATATGAAAAGTGAAAGTAAGAGTTCATTGCAGGGGCCCAAGTGCAGACTTGTAAGAGAAAGCAAATAGTTTTCAGACTTGAAAATAGGTCATTAGGAATCTTTAATTTAGACTTACAAAAATGGAAAGAAGTAAGTAAATAATTAAATGGATTTATAGACTACTATCAAATAAGTTAATAAAACACGTGTGGTATTAAAACTATAGAAGAAGAGAGAGAATGGAGAAAATAGGTGATCACCATTAAAAATAATCCAAACCCCCTCCGGGGTCCTCCCATTGTGCTGTAAGCCTGTATTTAAGATCTCCTCCCCTCTTCAATAAATGACATTCGGCATTTAAAATTAAAATATATATATATAATTGAATGAATACTGCGAATGTAATCTATGAATACTACAAATGTGATTAATATCATGAGTGTAATTAATGAATATCATGAATGTAATTTAAAAAATAAATAAATTTTTAAAAAATGCTAAAAAGAAAAAAATAAAATAAAATAAGTAGATCACTCTGAAAAAAAAATAATCCAAACCTTAGGAAGAAAGTGGACATATAAATTCAAGAGGTTCAGATAGCTTCAGTTAAGATGAAGCCAAAGAGGACCATGCTGGAACTCTTTATAAGGAAATTGTCTAATTCAAAGAGGAATCGGAGCCTTGAAGATGCTTTGAAGCAGCTAAACCCATTCAAGGGTATTTTCACATTGGGAGAGGATTGGTTTTCAGCAGAAATCTTGCTGTAAGTTAGTGGTGCAGATGCTGAACAGGAAAGGTCCAGAAAGAGCAAGACAATAACAACAACAAAAACCCTATAAACCAAGAGTAATTTGTTCAGCAATCCTGTCTTCCAAAAATGAGCAATTAGAGTGTTCTTAGAAAATTAAAACTGAAGACTAGCCTTGTAAAAACTTCTAAACAGAGACCCTCAAATTAAAATGAAAGGAACACAGAGCAAAATAAAGTTAAACAAAAGTAGGCATTTTTGCAATAAGGCAAATTTGGACAAATAAGTTAAACAACTTTATTAAAAATTTTGGCACATACAATTGAAATAATAGAACCACTAAAACCATAAATCTAGATTAATGGTTATATAATACATAAAAAAATAATTGGTGACATCAATCTCATAAAATGAGAGTAGGTTACACAGGGCAGAAATTTTATGCAATTAAAGTTATTAGTTTAAAATACAAAATCTTGCAACTTTCATGTTTTTGTATTACATTATTAATCAAAATTAAAGATCTATAGATGACATGGGGCCTGGATAAGAAATTGTTCCAATTTGAGGAACTAAGATCAATTGATCCATTTACCAAGTACTAAAAGTGTAATTGGTAAATTTGAGAGCAGCTTCCAGGTCCTAAGCATCGCACAAGTTAGAATGGTCCTGATGGCAGAGGCAGAAGGGATGCAGTCCCTCAGTCCAGGAGATACATGGCTATCCTCTGATGAAAGAGGCAGGGGGATGCAGTCCCTCAGTCCAGGAGACACATTGCTGTCCTCAAGGACAGAAAGATTAATGCAAAATCTCCTGGAAATGAGTATTAGAGTATTATAGAGGAGCTGAGATACATGAGGAGTTTGGTTCCTTGGGCCTATGGCAGGAATTACTGGGACAAAAGCACTCCTGGAAGGTCTGGGGAAGAGAAGGAACAGAGGTGGCACTGCACACAATGGATACCCAAGTTACTTAGAGGCATTTGTGTGTAGTGGAAAACCTACAATCTGGGATGGGAATGGGCATATCTGGTGATATGCTAACCACTTAGTAAGAACAGGAAAAGAAAGCACTTATTAAGAACAAGAAGGGCAGCTAAGCCTGGTACATTCAATTGAGGCAGGACCAAGTCCCTCACCCCTGCATCAAGAGTGAGCAAGATGTGTGACCATAGGTAATGGGATCCAGAAAGCCAGCTCATGCATCAGGGATAGATCCTGATCACTCAGCCGGGTGCCCCTCAAACAGGCCCAGCTACACAACTGTCTCTGGTATGCAGAGGGTCTAGTCCGGTCCCATGCAGGTTCCACAGCTGTTGGTCTAAAGTTTGTGAGTTCCATTGAACTTGGTTCAGTTGTCTCTGTAGATTTCCCCATCATGAATTTACCTTGGTAGAAGAGGGGTTGCGGGGGGAGCAGGAGGAGGGATGGGAGGGGATCTGTGGTTGGTAAAATGAATAAAAAATAAATAAATAAATAATAGTAAATTTTTTAAGAAGGACAATGAGACGGTGTAACGTGCAGAGAAGAGATGAAAAGGAATTTAATAACTGGCTCAAAAGAGCTAGACGATCTAACTGAGCTTTAGGTATACTTTAGGTAAACATGATTTTGTATGTAACAACCTGCATGTATGCAGAGGCAGAGACCAAATCTCATGGGGATTAATACCATACTGTAGCACAGATGGGTTTGGGTTGATTCTAGCCTAAACTTGAGGAAGCAAAGCAAAGTGCATAAGCCGTCCCTGAGGAGATTGGACCTGTGACCTGGGTCTTATTAGCACCATGTGGTGCCACACTGTGCTAATGGCAATTAGTCAAAACCAGAAGCAACAAAACCAGTAAGGGTCCCCAAGGACTGAGCCAGGGGTACTCTCTGGGGCTCATTATCCATTATCTGAAAACAAAAGGCTAGGTAAATGTTGTGATAATGGTCAAAGGCCAGACAGGTCAGCGGAAGAGAGGGCTCCTTAGGCCTATTGGGTCTATGAAAATCAGAATAGCCTGGAGTGGAAAGGGGCCTGCTCCTCCCATTTCAAAATCAGAACTGGGTGCTAGTGATGAAGGGATCCCTCTGTTCCCGCTGCAATTCAAAGGTCACCATGGTCTTTCTGCTGGGACAAACAGGCTCTTAACTAACCACAGAGTTCTCACCGAGGCTTCCCCATGGGGCTCTGGCAAAGACAGGCCTGGACACCTGTGCTCACCTTTCCTTCACCCCACACGCTCCCCATTCCCCCAGACATAAAGAATACAGCAGAGGCAGTCCGCTGCAGCACTAGAGTGTGTGAGGGTCGCTGGGAGAAGCCAGGTGTGGTGAGTAAACTACTGAAGACAGAAGCAGGTGTGGGAAAGGATGATGGATGACAGGAGTGCGGGTGACAAGATCAAGGGGAGAAGGACAGAGACAGAAGCAGGGAAATAAGCAAG
The DNA here is from genome assembly GCA_902168405.1 of Peromyscus aztecus. Lineage (NCBI taxonomy): Eukaryota > Metazoa > Chordata > Mammalia > Rodentia > Cricetidae > Peromyscus > Peromyscus aztecus. The sequence goes on from CABHPQ010155539.1 coordinate 19,255, forward strand.
AGAGCAAAGGGGAAGCGGAGGTGGGTGTGAAACTTTCCACTGTTCAGCCTGGAAGCTCAGGAAAGAACAGAAAACACTCTTCTTAGAATGTTACTTCGTTCTCTTTTTTAACATAAAAAGTGGAGTAGAGCTAAAAAGTTAAATGTGGTCAGGTAGGGAGGTAAGAAAAGCATGATGCTGTGAGGGAAGATGCTGAGCCATGAGGCCAGGGAACTCAAAATCAATGCTCATGAAGTTCAGCGAGCTATGTCGGGTGCAATGGGTAGATGCTGTTACAGAAAAGGACAATAGAAAAGATGGGCTTTGTGTTGAAATCAAACACAGAGTAGCAGAGTTGAGTGGAGAGGCTTGTAAGAGTGTGCTGGCTGCAGGTATCAGGATGTGTGGAGACAACACATGGAGATGGCGATAAATACAGTAATGCCGGTGAAGGAGCAATGTATCCCAATGCCCAAAGGATCTGGGGACCTCTGAGTCCCAGTAATCTTAAACTGGTTCCTGTGATAGAAAATGCCGAGACAGTAACAGCAGCACATACCAGAACAAGTCCTCTGAAGCAGCACACAGCATCAAAGTGGGGGGGAAAGCCTTGGACAACTGAGGATAAAAGCTCTAAATTTGAACTCCATACTTTACAAGTATAATTTATTCAGAGCAGACATGTTTTCCCAAACTTACTACTGACTCATAGCTTTACAGTGTATAGTGCCGTTTAGTCAGGTCACTGGTAGTCAGATGCCTGAATTGTAAATTTGATGAACTTTGAGAATTGAATCTGAACTGCTTTATGATTTCCTCCCACCCACACCCTGTGAAATCTGTTAGGATTCTGTTGTCCAGGTCCTTTAGGGAAAAGCCAAATCCCACAGATGTCACTAATGAAGACACAGCATAAGAAAAAATGTAAAAATGTAATATAGCAAAATGCAGAACTATTCCTTGAATCCAGTCACCCACAGATATCGGGGCTAATAACACTTAGAGTTATCATTTATACCAGTGCTCTGTAATCTGAGTACATATTTATCATTCTTAGATTATTTTCTTGCTCAACTCTGGCTCTGCCCTTGCTTTTTATCTTGCTGTTTATGTTCATATGGGTATTTTCTCACATCCATATTTCAAATTTTACCTGACTTAATATCTTATTTTGCTCCCAACAGTGTTCAGGACTGAGAAATCTTTTTCACTATGTTGTGAATTAATGTTGAGACATTTGGGCATCTCTCAGATATGGAGGCAATCACTGTTTTGAGGGGAAATCCATACTCTTTAAACATGCTTCCATCTCTGGCCTGTTCTAGATTGCACAACCCCCTGGGCAGTCGGTGCTAGGAATTCTATCATGTTGTCCACACACTAAAGCTATTCTAAGATTAAGGATTTGAGAAAGAAAGGAGCAATGTCTGCGCTGCAACCGAAGATACTGTCTAACCCAATTGGTCTGGTAAATGTCAGGAAAAAAATTCATGAAGCATTTAAATGTCAGGGCTAGGCCTGGAAAACAAATTACTGTAAATTTTTCATACTGGCTGCCACTTCAGTGTGTCTGCAAATTGTCTTCATTATACCAGTCTCAACTCTCCAGTATAACTAAATATCCTGTTCTAGTCACCAAATCATCTCAGCCATTTGCATCTCGGGTAACAGGAAACTAACTCCATAAAGTACAAAGCCTTTGTCCTCTAGAAAATGTTGTGTGGTATCTGCAAATGTCCTTTAGCAACAACGTCTTCATTTTCTGTGATGGTTATCTAAAAGTAAATTCACAGCATTCAAGATTTCATGTGGAGAGGCACTTGTCTTTGTAGCTATTTATTATATATGGAAACAAAACGAGGATAACAGTGGTTTGTGTGACATGAAAAACTATCATAAGGAACATGTTTATGTGACCATGCATTCATGATACGTATATACATGAATATATATGTTTGTGCATACAGGTATACATATATATTGCATGTGTGAGTTCTGTAAGTTGGTAAGATGTTTATGAAGTTCCTGTGAACATACATGTATATTAAGGTACAGAAGTTACTATTTGCATAAGTGTGATTCATAGAGTCTTTGTGTTTTCCTAGCTGTGTGAAGTGGTAAGAGATTAGTGAACAGCAATTAGCGTTGAGAATTTTAAACCATGGGCATACACCTGATAATAATATATATGCATGTCCATTGCTTTTGTTTCCACAAGGGTTTTCAATGTGAGTGCATGTTTAAACATCAATACATTTTTTGAATTATTTGTCTGAGAAAATCAGCAAATATTTGTTACTTCATCCCTTGAATGTGATATGGGTTGGAACATACAGTTTTGTTTTAATTTGATCTACAGAAACTGTAATAATTTTTGGTAAAATATAAACTACATTTGTATATGTGTATAAGTGTATATGTTTCTACATTTGAATGTGTGAAATGTGTGATGTATGTGAGTGTTGTGCATATCCCTTACGTGTGAGTATACACATTGCCTACCTAATGTAAGTATGTACTGGTGTGTGAATGGACACACTACATGTGAATAGGGCATGTATGGAATGATTTTTAATAAGACAGAACAAGACTTTTTGATTTAGAAGTTCTCATATGTGTCTATTTAAATTGCCCCACAAAACCCTTACAGGTTTTCTCAGAAGGCATCAGTCTTAAACTTCCCTTTGTTTTATGTTCAGCTAGGCACCCCTAGTACTTGACACATTCCTGAAGCTAAGGAATGTCCTCTGAGGTGCACGTGGACCTCTGTTGTCCTGATTACAAGCCCTTTCTAGAGTAAATGTCATACAAAGACACTTCAATATCCAGGAAGAGATGGTGGGAACTAGTAAGGACTACAGTGACAAAAAAGACTAAGATTGTGAGGAAACATCTGTGGGGTGTGGATGGGAGTGGATGGAGTGGATGGGGGTGAATGGAATGGATGGGATGTTTTGAGAAAGGAATGAAGATGAAGACATTCCATAGAGACAGAACCCAGAAGCAACATTAAGTGAAACACGGTGAAGAAAACGCTCCATAGACGTGTAGAGGGTTCAGGAAACATTTTATTTGAAGTTGAAAACATGCAAGGGATGATATTCACAGCAAAAAATAATAAACCTTCTCTTGAGAAGGTAAAAGCCCATTCATAAGAAAAGCAAAGAATAAAAGATGAACAGTGGAGGTTGACAGAGACTAAATCACAGTCTTCCCTAACACAAGGGTGGTGTGAAGAAAGACATCAAGGTTTGAGAACAAAAGGAGCAATGTCTGCCCTGAAACATCATGTTGCAGATAAGGTGTGATGACACAGAGAAAGAACATTCTTTCACAAAATATAATATTTGAAAGTATAAAAAGCTGTGACACATCTACATAGCTAAGGAATCACAGTAATTCTGGAACGTTCATATGCATATGTTGAAATGCAATGGAAATGATTTAAAAAGTGCTTGTCTGGATCCCAGTGGTGAGGGGGTTTATAGCAGAGACAGAGGCACCCTTACAGTGGTATATTTCAACAAACGCCTGCAGTGATCCCAGCTACTTAGAAAGCTGAGGTAGGGGATCACATAAGCTCGTTAGTCGGCAATCAGCCTGGGTAACATAAGGAAACTGTCTCAGAAACAAGGACGTGGCCCTTTATTTTTTTTTAAGCAGTGGATAAACAAAGGGTCTTAGGCAAGAGGAGGCAACCACATTGTCAAATTGAGAATGAGAAACAGGAAAATACATAGAAAAAGGATAGGAAGGCAGATAAATTGACAGCAAAGCCTGGGGTATGGCAAAGGAAAGTCCCAGCAAAGAGCACATCATGGTTGAGAAGTAGAAAGGGTGAAATCCTGAGGAGCAGCAACGTAGCTTCCCCAGTGACTCACATGAGATCATGCCTCATAAAGAGGAATTGCATGAGAGCTGAGGCCACAGGCTGAGGACTCTGGGACAGATTCTGTTGCTGTTTCTTTCTTCTCTTAAGCCATCAGTAATCAGATCCAAGCAAATCCTGGGCTACCTATCTCAGTCTCTCTCTAGCACTTACACACAACTGTAGCTATGTGGGAGATACTGGTTAATTTTTGAGGCTTTAAAAGCATACGTGACACCACAATTCATAGCTATTTTGAGCATTCTTTTCCTAAAACTCTACAATAGGTCTTCAGTTGACACTATTATTTAAGGTTCCTTGTTCATTATCCCTTTATGAAGACTTCTACGTGGCACCCCTAAGAAGTACAGCCCCTTCTATATGCCTCTTTATGTCATGCAAGGCTAACCCTCAGATACATCAGCTTAACTGCCGAAACTAATAATGAGTTTATTTCATTAGGGCCTGCCCAAGTTCTCCCAGCGGGACTACACAATTTCATAATCTAAAAAAACTTCAATCTAAAGTAGTTTTAGCATCTGTTCTAGTAGATATTTTCAGCCTTTAAAAGTATTTTTTTATCTTACACAACGTGTAAGGCATGCTTTATCTTTTAAAATATGTATTCTGTTAGTAATACTGAAATTAATTTTATTATATGTTTCTTACTACTTATACATTTTCCTATGATAATCACTCTCTGTGCATAGCCATCTTTTATATTAGCTTTTCTATCTGTTTATTAGTCACTTATAGTTCTTTAGATAGTCCACATTCTGAACTTTGGTCAGTAATATAGGTTGAACTAATTTTCTTATGAGTGAAATTATTTTCCAATTTAGCCCTTCATATTTTATCTGTGCACATGGTTAATGTTGCCTTTGTTTTGTGTCATTTGTTTGGCTTGGTTTGGTTTGACACGGCTTGTTTTCATCAAGATGGGGTCTTTCTAAGTTGTTCAGCTGCCCATAAAGTCACAACTCCTTGCTCCACCTCCCAAGTGCTGAAATCACATCTATGTACCACCATACCCAGCCTAGTTGTTTTAATTCAGCATTGCTACATTTGTTACTATTTTAATTTATGAATTAAATATACTTTATTTAGTGTCAGATAAGAATTTTCCATGACATTATAAAGTTTCATAGTTTTTAAATCTAAATTTTATGATAAAACTTACTGGTCGCAACAAAAAGGTCTGTTGGCTTGTTCTTCTGATCTTTTATCTATTGAGTCTTCTGATCTATAAGTCACGAATATCTTTGAAATTTTTGGAGCTTTTTAATTCTTTAGCATTTCTTTGTAATTTTAAGAATATAAATTTGATTTATTTTAGGCATCTTATGATTTTTAAATGCTGTCACGAATACAATTACTTTCCTAATTTGATAGCAAATTTGTTCAATACTATCATATGGAGACATGATCAGGGTTTGCTGGTAACCTTTATGTTCTGTGGCTTTGTTAAACTCATTGATTATTTTAATCAGTACATTTTAGACAACTCCTAGAGTTTCTACACATGGGTTCATGACCTATGTGGATAGAGATTGTTGCATTGGCTCCTAGCCAAACTGAAAACTGGAACACCCTCCTTTAAATGTATAACTAAGGCCCCTCAATGTAGGCAGCAAGGCAGGTAGGAAGGGTATATCTTTTCTTAAATCTACGTCCATTTTTAAATAGAGAGATAGTTCCCTATGGTTTCCTTCTTTCTAATGTTAGCCTGAGTTTAGAATCAAGATCATCCTATATAACCTAAGTAAACTATGAAGTTAAATCTAAGAGGTGTACTTAAAAGAGGAGGAGATCACAAAATCCAAGGCTTCCTGAGAAACAAACATTTTAGAAAATATCTAATTTATCAATGTGTCATTAAAAGTCATTGTATCACTTTTCTCTGATGGAGTGTCAGTAGGTTTATCAACCTCTCTCCAGGTCAAATCCCAACACAAAACAAACTCAATAGTGTTTTTGTGGGCTTTTTGTCTTATTTAAGTATTTTTTTCTCTTATTGGTTTTTTGTTTGTTCTGATTTTCAGATTTTGTTTTGTTTTTGTTTTAAGAGAAAGGAAAAGAGATAAATTGGGTGGGTAAGGAGGTGGGGAGGATCTGTGAGGAGTTGGGGCAGGGAAAGAGTATGATCAAAATATATTGTATTAAAAAATTCAACTCAAAAACATGAAAAACAACAATATAACAATCTAACTTATAAACAGAGTAGTAATTGGTGACTTTAGTGAGAACTGGTAAAGGAGACCAAATGTGATTGTAAAGGAACACAGAAGACAGGCTGTCTACAGTTAAGAAGAGCATAAAAAAATAATCATGTTAATATAGATCTTCTCCTGGCTGTGTGTCAAATAAGGAAGAACATTAAATTAGAAGAAAGTACAGAAACAGTGTTAAAGGAATATACATAAGCCCAAATAAAAGCTATACAAAACAAGCTACAGCACAAGAGGTGGGCGAACATGCACTCTTTGAATGAGTCTGTACCTGGAAGGGAGAGGCAGATTGTGGTAGAGGGTATCATCCAAAATATTTATAAAAACTTAATTACTTTTCAGGTTCCAGAGTTATCCTGAACTATGTCAATATTAACTACCCAGGAAACCTCAAATAATAGCACATCAATGACCTCCACTTTCCTGTTAGTGGGCCTGCCTGGCCTGGAAGCTGCACCATCTTTGTGGACAATTCCTCTCATCACTGTCTACTTTCTCTCTGCCCTGGGCAATGGTACAATTCTCTGGATCATTGCACTGGAGCCCACACTACATCGCCCAATGTACTTCTTCCTCTTCTTGCTCAGTGTGTCTGATGTTGGCTTGACCACAGTACTAATGCCTACCCTGCTAGGCCTGGCCTTTGCTGATACTCATGCTGTCCCTGCCTCAGCCTGCCTCCTACAGATGTTCTTTGTCCATGTCTTTTCTGTTATGGAGTCCTCTGTCTTGCTTGCCATGGCATTTGATCGGGCTTTGGCTATCTGCCGCCCTCTCCACTACCCAGCACTCCTCACCAATGGTGTCATTAGCAAGATTGGCATGGCCATTGCTTTCCGATGCCTGAGTCTCCATCTGCCCCTTCCATTCCTATTGGCTCATATGCCATATTGCCGTCCACAGGTCCTGACACATTCTTATTGCTTGCACCCAGATATGGCTCGCCTAGCCTGCCCAGGAGCATGGGGTGCAGTCTACAGCCTGGTTGTGGTACTGTCTGCTATGGCACTAGACCCTCTGCTTATTTTCTTCTCCTATGGCCTGATTGGCAGAGTATTGCAAGGTGTGGGGTCTACTGAGGATCGTTGGAAGGCTGGTCAAACATGTGCTGCCCACCTCTCTGCTGTGCTCCTCTTCTACATACCCATGATTCTTTTGGCACTCATTGACCGATTCAAGCTGCCACTCCCTCAGCCTGCCCATACTCTTCTCTCCTATGTCCACTTCCTGCTACCTCCACTGATAAACCCAGTTCTCTACAGTGTCAAGATGAAGGAGATTAGAGAAAAAATTCTCAAAAGGGTACTGCCCAGGAAAGTGGGCTGTGCTCAGTGAGGGAGGATGCCCTCCATGCTTGTGGTAAAGAGCTCCCCAAACAAAGGTCTCTGTGACGAAAACTCAGTTCACCATGCATGACCGGTCACTTAGGTCCATACACACTCGGATACAAATTAGCTACTTTTTTCTGCAAATGCGTATGCTGAAGAAAACATAAAAGCTCCAGAGAACAGAAGTGATCCATCCACTACGGCACTACCTATCAAGGTCATTAGAAAGAGCTGGATACTTTATATCCTAGTATGGGGCCTGTTTGTTAATTCCATCACTATATACTATGTAACTGAGAAGAGTGGAGAATTTAAAGATTCATGGAAGAAGAAAGAGAAGATGAGCCTCCAGCCCAGCTGGGTGGAGGACTTTTCACCTGAGTTGCCACTCATAGTAGTATTCTTAGTGGTCCTCAGAGGAACAAACATCACTTATTCGTGCTCTTCACACCAAGACAAGGGCCGTAGAATTCATCAGCCTGAAAACTAGACAATTAGGTGCTTTCCATTATTCAGTTTTCAAAATTTTAATCAAAGGTTCAATATATGTACATTTGTGGTTAAAATCTTCTGCAATTCAGAAAAAAATGAGTAAGTAAAGATAAACTTACATCATTCAAAGTTAATCACAGTTGGGCTCTTAATTAATGTTAATAAATATAATGTCCTGAGTAATAGTAAACACCTCTAATCCAAGTACTTAGAAGACTGAGGTAGCAGAACTGTGAACACAAGGCCTACATAGCAAAACTACATACAATGAATGTGTATGTATGTTTGTGCATGCATATTCACAAGTATGCACAATTTAAGGATAGTACATGAGATGTCTTTGTTCTAGGCTCTTTACTTTCAAGTAAGACTATATACTCTCATCCACGCCAGCTACTTTCCCTGTGGCCTTGATCTTGGGCACCTGGCTTGCTTTGTTCTTTTCATATCTCGATTTGTTAAATGGGGTGTTAATGAATGTGATGAGAAAAGGAGTCTTCGATAGGATTCAACTTACTATGCTATGGAAAGTGCTTCTCTAGTAGTTCCTGCTCACTCTGCCTGGTCTCTAGAATGAGGAATGTACAGAACTGAGCAAAATCTACACCCCAAGGCAAGTGCCTGTTACTTGCACACTTGAGGCAGAGCCACCAATTCAAATCAGTCTAGATCAAGAGGACATCTTTCCACCTTGTGACTACCTCTAATGACTACAACAAGCACTCTAATGGTGTGTGAATGAAGTTTTGTGGATAGTACTCAACAAAAATAAACTAACACAATTTAATGTCTGTCCAATTCTACAAGCACAGAATGTTTTCTCAGCTTTTTATGTTATCATGACTATCAATATGCTTATATGAGGCACTTGCCTTGTTTTTAACATAATAGTCAAATAATATCCTACAGGTATTTGGGGGGGTACAGAATCACATTTTTAGTTCTTTAGAGAACACTAGGTAACAAATATAAGAAGACAAGTGACTTTGAAATCCACAAGAATGATGGTTTCAGAGAGGCGTGAAATATTTTTGGAAGCTCTAAACTGAGCCTTGGTGCTTTTTTTTAATTAAAGAAGATATTTTGCATATAATATATTATGATCATATTCCTTTCCTTTTATTGGCTCTCCAAGGCAATTAGTACAGACTTCATTGATTCAAATGACAATATAACATTTGATAGCATGAATGGATTATAGGTTAGTCAATTGTTTCCTATTGATGAGCATTAAAGATGTCTTCAGTTTACCACTACTCAAAATAGAAATCCCTGTGTAACTCCTTATGAATATTTACATTAGTATTTCTACAAGGGTGCTCTCTAGATCATTACTAATGGTTCTACAAGACTGTAAATTTCAATTTTCAGTATATAGCCCTTTTACAAAAGATTATATGCATGCATTCTTATGTCCTAGAGAAGAATGTAGTGTTCTTAAATTCTTATTAATTTTGTAACTATGTCTCTTTACTTTAATTTGGATTTCCCAAACAATAAAAAATAATTTCTTTCATGCATCTATTAATGTTTCCTATTCATATTTGTATCCTATACCATGAAGATTTTACTAAAAAGAAACATTTACCTAATTTCTATTTTTATATTTTAAGTTGAAATTTGTAAGTGGTCTTAATTTCATATCTTTCCCATTATGATGTTTATGTTTAATTTTGTTCAAACAACTGTCAAATAATTTTACATAACCAATTTCACTTTTTTATTCCTTTACAATTTTTGTCCTTTATTTATTGTTTACAATGGATTTTTTGACCTTTGCATTCCACATATAATGGCATGTGCATTTTTTCATTAATTAAAATTTTCCTTAGCAACTCAATACAAGCATGTAGTGCATAGTGATTGTTTTCACAATACACCTCACTTTTTCTTACCTCCCTTCCACCTATCTATCCTCCCTCTCCCCTACAAACTTTTTTCTCACATTAATGTCTGCTTTGTTTTATGAATTTAACTAGGGCCATCTGTGTAATGATGGATTTAGTGCTAACCATTGAAGACTGGCTCTGAAGTTAGTATAAACTGAAGACAATGACTACCCCTTTACTAGAATCTATCAATAAAAAACAGTTCAGCAGTAAGGGGATAGGGCCATATAAGCACCTTCCCCATTCCTGACTGATTGCTAGCAGGACCTGTCTTGTGTAGGTCCATTGTAATTAACTACAGTTGCTGTAGACTTGTGAGTGCAGTTACTAGGCCGTGCCTAGATGATGACAATTCACAGCCATTCTTCTTATCTTCAAGATCTTGCATTGTTCCCATCTCCCTCTTTCTCAATGTCCCTTAAACCTTAGTGTAGAAAAGGAGGCATAACTGTCTTATTCAGAGCTAAGCCCTCAGGAACCACTTATTCTTAGCATATTGGTCACCCTTGGATCTCTGAATTCATTGTCATTATTTCATTAAGTCTAAGAGTAGCTTTCTTCTATCGATATACACAGACTTGGAAGACAGTTTGATGCTGTCAATTTATTTAAACAACAGCAGTGTGTTTCTCCCCTTGGACCTATGGATTGTTGGCCAGCTTTATAATACCAGACATGTCTCCCTTTTGTGATGTAAGCCTTAAATGCAATCAGAGTGTATTTGGTTACTCTTATAATAACTGTGCCACTATTAAACAAACAAACAAACAAACATATCTTGCCCAGTTTTGTAGTTTATAGGGCTCACAATTGAATAAAATTGTTCATGTTTTTTCTCCCCCAGAAGCCTCCATAACATCTTTTAAAATATTAAAAGCCCACAGGGAGGAAGTTTACAGCTCTCTACCTACTTTCTTTCTCTGTATCTTGAAGCCCAGGTATGTTATGTTTTCAATAATAGGGTCTTACAACCTGGCTTTGATGGACAGCAAAAGGACTGACAAGAGCCTGTGCTGTTTGGGAGGCCTATAGGATCTCCCTGACCAATGACTTCTACAGGAGTGTTCCCTATAGGGCACTGAAGATTTTCTGTAGTAACCATTGCTTCAAAGAGCATCATATCTACCCATGCAATGTACTTCCATTCAATGTATCTTTAATATTTTTTAAATTAGGTTACAAGATAGTATGTTTCCATATGGCTTGTTCATAGGCCCTTATCTTCGGTTAACATTCCTACACTTACTTCTCATCTCCTTAGTCTCCCAAACCCTGTTTAAACATTTCACCTACAATATTCTCCCACTCTACTTTAATCCTTCTTATGTTCTACTGTCTCCTTCCCATAGAGTGAACCATCAACATCCCCTTCCTAGTTTTCCCAATTTCACAGGTACTCAAATTAAACAAACAAAACTAGTCAGTCAAAGCTAGCATTCACATATAAAAGAGAACAGGTGCCATTTGTCCTTTTGGACCTGGGTTGCCTCACTCAGTAGAACTTTTTCCATTCCCATCCATATACATACACATTTCATCATTTTGGTTTTCTTTCGAGTGGAATAGATTCAGTGGAATAATCCCTGTATCTCACAAAGTTCCGTATATCCCTGCAGCACCTGCTTCTTACAGTGATGTGCAGAGAGTAGAAAGCTTTAACAGAGTCAAGGTAATGACTACTCCAGCTTATCACAGCAGAACCAGAGGAACATTGGCCCTGGGTTTCATTAACTGCTGAATACACTTTGATAATCTGATTCAAGCTTTTTCTCACCACAGAAACTTCTAGATTTGATATTTGTTTTGTCTTGGTTAGTTTTTGGGTTGTTGTTCTTGTTCTTGTTCTTGTTCTTGTTGTTTGGTGTTTCGAGACAGGGTTTCTCTGTGTAGCTTTGTGCCTTTCCTGGAACTCACTTGGTAGCCCAGGCTGGCCTTGAACTCACAGAGATCCACCTGGCTCTGCCTCCCGAGTGCTGGGATTAAAGTCATGTGCCACCACCACCCAGCTGTCTTGGTTAGTTTTTAATGCCAAGTTTACAGAACCTAGATTCACCAGGGAAGAAGAAACCTCAACTAAAGAATTTCCTTGATCAGATTGGCCTGTGGTCATATCTAGGAGAGATTGTCTTGATTGATGATTGATGTGAGATGACCCAGCTCATTATAGGCAGCACTAACCCTAGAAAGGTAGGTCTGGACTTCACAAGAAATATAGTTGAGCTCAAGCCTGTGATCAAGCCAGTAAGCATTATTCTTCCATTGCTTCTGCTTCAAGACTCTGCCTTGAGTTCCTGCCCTTACCTCCCTTGGTGATAGATCATGACCTGGAAGCATAAGCTAAATAAACACATTCTTCCCACATGTTGCCTCTGGTCAGGGTGTTTTATCACAGCAAAAGAAATTAAACTATAACAGGTTCCTAATGTTATATCTTTTTGTGCTACCAATTTACCAATATTTCCTCATTTACTTTAATATTTCAGTGGAAATTGAAATATATCTACCAAGCACATAGGATAGAAAAGCTCCTTTACTAATAAAATATTTAAAAGTAAATAATCTGCAGTTCTTTGCTGCATAGGCATTCATAGTACATTTGAGTGACATACATACATATGTACGACTAGAGTTACAACTGATCCTCCAACTCCTGAGATTCAGTTCCTTAACTTTCACTGTGATGCTGCCAAATGTTGAAAACCTTTTATAATTTACCCCTCTAAAAGTGATTTCACCATAAATCAGGATGGGCAAATGACAGTTTTTATAATTTCCTCTTTCACATCACCCTAGAATGTAATCCTCAAACAGTAATTGACATGTCAATTGCTTGGGATCTCCCTAAGATGAGTATTGGCTCACAAGCTTGCAGCAGTGCTGATTCTATAGTGTCAGCAGCTCTCTAGGTGACACTATTGCTACAACAACACTCTGAATATTAAAGAATCACTCAGACAAACTCAGAAATGCTTGCTATAAATGGTTTAATGCAACATAAGAAGGGTTCAAAATAAGAGACAAATACAAGATGTTAAGCAGTTTCAGAATCTTTCAGGCTTCTCCCAGACACAATGAAGACCATATGTCCCATGTTTTCTTTAGAAGATTGTGGAAATTCTTATTCCTCATTTTTGCAACTAAGGATAGATGTCTTCCACCATCCAAATAACAGTGAAAGGATTCATAGAAGCTCTATGAAATATGAAGCCTCTTCCTCCTTTGAACCAGAAAAGTGATAGTACTCATTGATTGAAACAAACTATAGGGCTGTGAAGTAAATGGATTTCCTTTGAAGATGAAACACTGTCCTGTCTCTAAGGTCGCTAATTGTAGAGAAAATGGAACATCTAAGAATGTTGTTCCCATTACTTAGAATGAAGACCCAGTTTTTCTAAGACTTTTACTCTAATCTGCCGAGTTTTTACACAATACACAATGGGATTCATCAAGGGTGGTACCAGCAAAAAAGCATCTGCTATCAAAATCATAGCTAATGGAGACTTATGCTTTGCAAAGCGATGCATGGTTGCTAAGGTAATGATAGGTACATAGAAGATGAGCACAGCACAGATGTGGGAGACACAGGTATTGAGAGCTTTGAGCCGCTCTCCATGGGATGCAATACCCAACACAGTCTTCAAGATGAACACATAGGACACAGCAATGAACACACTGTCTGACATCATGCAGAGTGCAACAAATAGCCCATAGTAAAAGTTAACCCTGTTGTCGGAGCAGGCCAGCTTCATGACATCCTGATGGAGACAATAGGAATGTGATAACAGGCGTTTGTTGCAGTATCTGAGTCTCTTTAAAGTAAATGGAAGGGGGAGCACCAGAAGAATGCTTTTAACAGCGAAGACTAGCCCAATTTGCACAACTCTAGAGCTTGTGAGGATAGAGCTGTATCTTAGGGGGTGCCGGATGGCTACAAAGCGATCAAAGGACATAATAAGGAGCACTGAGGATTCCATATCTGTGAATCCATGGATGAAGAATTCCTGGGCAATGCAGGCATCAGCAGAAATCCCCATGGCATTGAACAAGAATATTCTTAGCATTGTTGGGATAGAGGAGAAAGACAAGCCCAGGTCAGATAAGGCCAACATGGAGAGAAAATAGTACATGGGCTCATGGAGAGAAGGCTCTGTTCTGATGACACAGAGGATAGTGCAGTTTCCCAGGATGGCTGTAAGATACATGAGGCAAATAGGGATGGAGACCCAAATGTGCACATGCTCCAGGCCTGGGATCCCAATCAGTAGGAATGAGGAGACGTCAGTCTCTGAGGTATTGAGAAACATCACAAGTACCTGTCTTCTTCAGCTGCTCCAGAACCTACAGTGCCATCAATAATTCACACCAATTATCTCTTAGTTGTCACGATTACACAACATGGGTTAAATTTAATATAGCTCAGATTTATGAGATGAAATATATATATACATATATATAAACATTTTAAAAATATGGAATGTACTTAAAGTTTCTTCATACTATTTACTTGAGACCTTTATAGTATTTGAATATAGATTTTTATTTTCAGATATATTTATACAGAACTCTAAAGCTGGAAAGTACAAAAGTGTTTTGGTTCCTCCATTAAACAACAACAACAAAAACCCTACATCTTTCTGTATTCGTGTGCATGTGTACATATATGTGCAGGTTCCCTTATATGTGTTCATGAATATGGACACCAGAGGTCTCCATCAAGTGTATTCCTCTATGTCTTTCACCTTCCTTTTTCAGATGAAATCTCTCACTGAACCCGGAGGGTTCTCCAGCTAGAGTAGCTTCCAGTGAACCTCAGGAGTCTTCCTTTCTCTGCTCCTCAGTCCTGGGATTATAGGCACATACCCCACACCCAGCTTTTATACATGGGTACTGGAGAACTGAACCTATATCCTCATGCTTTCACAGAAAGCACTTCAGTGACAGAACCGTCTCCCCAGCACCTCAAACTACATCTTTTAAAATACAAATTAAGTAAGTTAAATATAGCATTTTGAAGCATGGAAGAGCTCTCTGGCGTGGGTATGTGTTCACACAGACCACAGTACTATGTGAGCAGACAACTGAAGAAATTCTTTGCTTTTGGCAGTATTGTTAAATGCAATTAGCATACATTGTAATTCCTGGCACAGGTTATGTTAACTGTTAAGGGATCTGTCAAAGAGGGCTGGCAACAAACTCAGCTCTTTGACTGTTATGCAAATTAGGGGCCTTTCATATTTGTAAAGAAAGAAAGGGAACCAAGAATAAAAACAATTGTGAGAGATCATGAAGTCAAATTCACCTTAAAAATTATAAATTATTTAAATTCCGACCTTTTATAGAAAAATTTATTGACTCTTGGGATAGAAAATGTTGCATGAAACACATATGTATGCACAAGTATGACATTGTAAACTCATACAGTGAGGATGGAGAATGGGCCAAAGGGAACATATTCCATTTCTTTCATTAAAATGAGCAAAATAAAAGTCATATGAAGCAAATACATAAATCTTTATCTACCTGAGTCATAAGCAAAAAGAGTGTATATTTACACTCTGAAGGTTCTTGCAGAGCATCTCCTGGACCCACAGACTCCCAACCTCAGTGAAAACTCAAGTACCCAAAACCACCTTCCAATGCTTTACAGTTGCCAGCATGTAAGGACATCGCCACAAGGTGCAGTGGAGGAAAGACACCTCTGACTCTAGCTATCACTAGTGAGTCCGGGAGCTGTAAAAGAAATGACCTGCATAAGTGTACGTCCCTTCAAAGGGACTCTGAGCATTTTACATGTATGGTAGAGAAAGAGAAGCTTGAATCCACACAGAAGGAATTAGCTGGTAAAGACTAGAAATAGAGCACAGTGAAGAAGAAATGAAGGAAAGGGGAAGCAGCTTTTATCACTCATGACTTTTTTGAAGACTTTTTTCCTCAAGTTAACTTGAGTTAAGAACTATTAAGAGGGTTAGTAGGATGTATGGGCATTCCTTATGCAGAACAGAAGCAATAAACCTCAATTAGGAGAATCTATTATCCATTCAGTGTTCATAGTCCATTTTATCTCATGGTCTCAAACTGTGACAATTTGGTTAATGCTGTTGACAGGTTCAATGAATGTACTACGGCTGCCACTTGCATGGATTTAAAGCACTCACAATCTTCCCAGGCAATTGCTATTGGCCCTACTCAGAATGTTCACAACTCTGGTCCTTTTTTTTAGCCTAATCTTGGATTCTTTCCTGAATGCTCTTGGATTCTGCATCTCTACATTAATAATTAATCTTGATCATCAACTTGATTGGATTAAATTGGATTAAGATCTACCTGGAGAACTGAGCACACTTCTGAATGAATCTGTAAGTTTATCTCCAAAGACAATTAATGAAATTTCTCACATAATGGATGGATTAATCCCTGGATGTATTTATAATATGATTGTGTTATTGGGAGGTAGTGAAATGTATACACTGGGATCTAGTTAGAGGAATGGGTCACAGAAGATATAGTCCTAGAACTATATTTTGTCCTGGCCTCTTCCTGTGTTTCCAGATCAGATTTTTCTCAGCTTCTTGTCCAGCATAAAGATTCTCCACCATACATCCCCATCACCATGATAATTTGCCTCACAATAGTCCTAGAAACAGAGCCAAGTGATGATGTATCATCCATTCAGCCATAAAACAAAATAAGTTTTTTCTTCACTTATTTTTGTTAGATATTTGAGTATAGAGATGTGAAAAATAATAGAAATTACTCATCATAGTAGTGGTGAGTTTAGGTCCTTGTCTACAGTGTTTTAAACTGATTCTGCCTATAACTGTAGTAACAGTGTCTCAGGAATCCCTGGTGTCTGGGAGAGGCATATGGGAGGACTTGGAGGGAGGAAAGGAAAGGAAGAATTGCCAAAACTATGTTATAATCTCAAAAAGAAAAATAAAAGAATTCTGCACCAAAGAATCCAAGCAGGCCAGCTGTTAGTCAGTCCTTAGGACAGTGGGATTCATACAGAGGAAAAACTGTGCTACACATGTCTTGCTCCCCCATCTCACAACAAACCTTGCTAAGGATTTATGTCTCAGTCATACTTGTCAAACTCCCAACCTAACTCACGTAACTAAAGAAATGAGTAGCCCTTGACAAACAGGTTTTTTTTTTTTCAGCTACATTCATCATGCAAATACATAGCAGTACTGTGGCACTCAGGAAGGCCATAGTATTTTCAGGCATAAACTCTTCCTCAAAGTTATCTTGGTCCTTAGATTGTATAATCTCAGAAGCACTACTTTTTCTGGCTTTTTGTAAATAAACAAACAAAGAAAAACTTTATAATTGATAGACTAGATTAGTGCTTATGACTCTACCTTCACAATTAGTAATTTTTTTTGTGCAGCTTTTGTATTCTTTGTGTAGCTTAGATTGGTGCCCAATTGGAAGACTGAACTTCTGCCATATCAAATAAATCCCAACATTTAGGAATGGTGACCATCTACCTAATGCTGCCCAGATAGAGTGTTCTTTTGGTGACATCTAAAATTTGTTTGACCATCACAGCATTAGAAATAGGAAGTGAAAATATAAAATGTACATTTCAGTATCTGGGAATGTAGGAACTGGAAATTAATGATGGCTCATAGCAATAGACAAAGAGACAGGTCCTGGTGCTGAAGAAGGTGTTACATGCTGGTGATGTCAGCACTTGCTCAAGATGCTAAGGCAGGAGGATTGTGAGTTCCACACGAGCCTGCATTATGAAATCTTCTCTGAAAACACATAGAATGCATACATATGTGTGTGCTTGCACACAAACACACACACACACATACACATACACACACATACACATACACACACACACACACACACACACACACACACTCACACACCTTTGACTCTCCATCTACTAAATGGACTTGGTTACCCATTTCTGCATGAGGCCTCACCATATGTAAAACCAGGACTTCAAAAATATATCTAATATGCCTATTTCTAGTTGTTTATATGATGACCAAAAATTGAAAAATTTAATTTGATGTGTTTCTAAATATGACAAGAGCTAGAAGGAATCTTATAACATGAAGATCTTGTAAAAGGTATATACAGATTCTTATTTCCTAAGAAACATGGGAGTTTAGATGCAACCTAATTTAAAGGCCATGCAAGGAATAGCTCAAGTATACAGTGTCACATTTGGAGCCTCCATGAACTATAAAAATTCTCTCCCAGACTTAAGACATAACTGTCTTTGATGTTTTATCCTGGAAGCAAATATTTGCTTGCAAATTTCATACAGATCTCTCACTTAATTACCACAGTCTCAGTTTTCTGCCTCATATTCCAACACTCCCTGTCCAATACTTCTGCTCTTTGCCTCTAATTTGTCTTCTTTCATCTCTAAGTACTTCCTGCTCTATTGTTGCCTCTTACCTGAGCTCTCAACAACCTCTATCTTGTGTGCTTGGTCCTAGCATCCTACCTGGCTTTCAATCCAAGGGGAGGTATCTGTTCCACCTGCTGCCAAGTCAACTGTGTCTTAGTTAGCTCATGATCCTGCCCCTGTTTAAGGAACCAGCCATGTAACTTTCATTCCTACCAAGAGCTCTTGGGAGTCTACAACTGGTATCAGTTAGAAATTCCTAGGAGACTATACACACCTGAGGTAGGTTAAAATAATGTTAACATCTTTGTCTTAATTATCTTATTACCTACGACAGTTTTCAAAATTTAGCATGCGTTAATCAGTACATTAGTGGGGCTTGGTGTGGTATTTTAACATGGATATAGCTTATACTGACCAAGGAAGATAATGGGCATTTTCCTTTCCCTATAGTTTTTTTTGAACCTTCAGGTTTCTTTACTACAAATTTTCATAAAATGTATGAACGATAGTTATGCACTGTTGCATTGTTCTGTAGTTTGGAATTCCAGAACCTAATCTATTTAATTACGTTTTCCTACCTGCTATCCAACATCCTGCCTTTCATTTATCCAGCTCTACCCTCCACACTTCTCAGTCTCCTGTACCCACTATCCTACAGCCAAGAAGACATTTTTAGGCTTCTATGTATGTAAAGAAAATGTGATATTTGTCTCTCTCTGTCTCTTTTTCACCCAATGGAAAGTGCTTCAGTTCATCCATTTCAATGCAAATGATGGGCTGTGACTCTGTGACTTTATAATATTACATTGTTCATGTAAGTCATGTTTTCTTCCTTCATTCATCTGGTGATAGACACCTCAGTTAATTCCGTATTTCATATGTTTGTTAGAAATAGTCCTGCCACAAACATGAGAATGCAAGGCTCTGCACTGCAGTGAGGTCATCTTCTTTAAATGTATACAGCACTGTATACAGTTGGATCCTATGGTGGATATATGTTTAGTCTTTAGGGCACTCTCCATAGCATTCTCCATAATGATTACACTAATGTATATCCTCACAGTGTAAAGGATTCTTTCCGCACATCTCCACCAGTGTTCACTTGTAGGAAGACAGGTCTGATTGTATTTCCCCGATGGCCAGTGATACCAAGCATCAATTCTTTCTTCCTTTAGATTCTCGTTCTACTTTCTATTATGTAGAGTTCACATGCTCACATGCTTCCTTGGTTCTCTTCTTCCTCCTTTCCCATTCAGTCAAATACAACATGATGCCTCTCTGGAGAAGATATATCAAGTAACATACAATCATGTAGCTATGTTTTCATATTTGATTTTATTTAGTTTATCCATATTTTAAAAGCAAATGAATTATGCCTGAGGTGCAGTTAACATTTAAACACAGAGCATATGTTGTGACTAGAGAAAAGGAGGTCACACTATCCTCTTTCACAAAAATCCCTGAAAGAAACATCACCAGGTCATCAAAAGAAAACTGATCCTTTCCTTTCATGATGATTCAATTGTCCATAGCTATGTCAAATTTCTGTTTAATTTTGATCATAGCTTTCTGAAATACTATTTATGTATTCTCTAGAATTTAAATTTTGTTTCATTTGTCTGCTCACAACTTTCTTCAGTATCTCAGTAGTAACTGTGACTGTCTGCCCATAAGGATAAGCAAATGTTTGGTATATCTTAGGACCACACAAATGCATTTTCTTGCAGGGAAAATTTGGATTCAGTGGCTCTGGACAGAGGCCTGAGTTCTAAGTTCTGATGGTATTGATGCTCTGAAACCGCATTCAGTGTAGATTCTAAGATGATTCACGAGTTTTACTAATTCCTGGCATCACTTGATATCCTTAAGTTCAGGTTGTGTGAGATTTTAAATAATTAAATTTTGTATATTTAAAATCTTAACTCTATATTTTATTTTGCTTTGTTTTGTTTTTGAGAGAGCAAATATGAGGGAATGTGAGTACAGAAGTGAGGGAGGATCTGAAAGAAGGGTTAGGAAGAGAAATTAATATGATCAATATAATTTTATAAAGTTCTCAAGGAATTAATAAAAATATTTAAAGCATAATAATTTTGTATGTAGCCAGTCTTAGTAGTAATTGCAATGGGAAATATGATTATAGACATGTAGAAATATAGAAAAGTAATCATTTACTTTTCCATGAAATTCTTTTGAATTTCAGTATGTATTTGGTGAGTGAAGTAAGTACATAGAAATTAATCTTGAGGGTAGCTTACACGCAGGTTCATTACATAGTTCTGGAAGGCAGAAGTCTAAAACCAAGGTGTTGACATGATTAGTTTGTGTTCTGGACCTTGAGGGAGAATCTGTACACACCTGCCTGTCTGCTGGCTTCATGGGAACCTTGGCTTATAGACCTAGCACTGCGATTTTTGTCTTCTCATCCACACAGCACTCCAACAGTGTGAGTGTCTCTGTGTCCAAGTTCCCACTTTGACACAAGTACTATAATCATATTGGAAGAAGAACAAATTGCCATCCAGGATGATCTCAACTGAAAAAGTTACATCTACAATGATGTAATACTACGTAAATCACCCTCTGAGGTACAAGACTTAAGGAATGTGGCTTCCGTATG
>CABHPQ010155540.1:0-40023 GCA_902168405.1 Peromyscus aztecus
CTTCCCTGCCCCCCCTTCTCTTTTCTTTTCTCTTACAACAGTTTTCCAACCCTCCACTCCTCTCAGTCTCTCCCCATCACCTCCTCTCACCCCTAGACCCACTGTTCTGGAGTTTCCATTCAGAAAAGAGCAGGCCTCCCAGGGATATCAACTGAATACAGCATGACAAGATACAATAAGACTGGGCACAAAACCCTCACATAATAGTTCAGTGAGGCAACCCAGTAGGAGGAAAAGGGTCCTAAGAGCAGGCAAAAGAGTCAAAGATACCCCTACTCCCACTGTTAGGAGTCCCACAAGAACATCATGGTAACGACTGTAACATACATGTAGAGGATCTAGCTTAGACCTATATATGCTCAGTGATTGCTGCTTCAGTCTCGGTGAGCCCTGCTTAGTTGATCCTGTGGGTCCTGTTCTCCTGGTGTCCTCAACTCTTCTGGCTCCTACAATTATTCCTCCTTCCTCTTAGAGTTTCCTGAGATCTGAAGGGAGGAACCTGATGGAGATCTCCAATTTGGGTACTCTCTCTGACTAATGTTTGGCTGTGGCTCTCAGCATCTGCTCCCATTATCTGTCAGAGGAAGCCTCTCTGATGACAATTGGGCTAGGTACCAATCGATTTGTGAGTACAGTACAATATCATTAGTAATCATTTCATTGATTTTTTTTTAAATTTATTTTTGGCCAGTCATGCTTGGTTCTACTTTAGGACTCTGGGCCATCTAGGCAGTTTCATCCAGAGATATGGGCTCCCTTTTTTGGTGTTGGCCTCAAATTAGACTGGTCATTGGTTGGCCACTCCCACAAGCTATGAGCTGCCTTTGCCCCAGCACATCTTGCAGACAGGACAGATGCTGGTTGAAGGTTTTGTGGTTGAGTTGGTGTCCCACTCCCACCACTGGAAGCCTTGCCTGGCTACAGAAGATGGCTGGTTCAGGTCTTCATACTCCATTACTAGGAGTCCTCACTAGGACCAACTCCTCAATAGCTATCTAGGAGTTTCCACATGACCCCACCCCCTGAATTCTCCCTAATTCCAATCACCCACCTACTTTAATTCTTAATTCCTTATACTGTACTACTACTTAAAGCCAAAGGGAGCTCTCAAAACTTTTTATCAGTTCATAATTATCCTTAATATATCTTAATAAAAATGCTATTCCAGGGAAGGTGATCTGAGCAAAGCTCAGCTTTAGCTCTTCTTGGGCATCAGAATGGACAAACATAATTTTTTATGTGACTTCAGAGACTCCCAGCATCTTGAATGAAATGTCACTTTGCTTCTTTGCAAAGATTTGAGGCCTCCATAGTTTCCAAAACTTTAGTGTGGTCTCTGTACATTTGTAGATTCGGGTCTTAGTCGTACTAATTTAAGATTATAGAGATGTGACACTTGACTTCGTCGGGTTGTACTTCACTGAAAACATTTTATTAAGACAAGGTTGTTTCTGTGAAGTCTACTTAAGCCTAACTTTTAAGTACCTACTTTTTTGTTATTCCCAACTTCAGAATGGAAAATCACCACCTAATGGACTCATCATAGGACATATTTCAAGAGTTTCTCCTGGAGGTTGATTTAATTATGTCTTCAATGATGCACAAGATTAGTCCCTTTTTTTCAGACACATTGAATTACTCAACAGGATACTAATACATGTGAGAAACAGAAATTAATAATACCACATTTAATGATGCTTAGTATTTATTCACTTATTTATTTATTTATTTAATTTAAAGTTTTTGAGGTGTGGTCTCATAGCTCAGTATGTCCTTAGACTCACTATGTAGCCAAATATGGTCTTGAGTTCCCGTTCTTTTTATCTCCATCTCTAAGAATCAGGATAACAGACATGAGCTATCATGCCAAACTCTGAATGCTTGGTTTATAATGGTGCAAACTGATATATGATTTGTCATATTCTGTTGAATGAATGATGGAGAGCAGTTTTGGTACTTTGGAGCTTGTGTTGATCTTTGCTTTTATTTGTCAAAAATATAGAAACTAGGTCATCAAGATGGCTCAACAGATAAAAGCCACTTAGCATCAAGTCTAATAATTTGAGTTCTATTCCGGAATTTACAAGATTAGAAAGAAAACAAACTTTCATAAGTTTTTCTCAGACCTCCAAATGTGTAGTATGGCATGCATACATGTACAACCTACACACACACACACACACACACACACACACACACACACACACACGAAACATAATTAAACCTAGAAACGTAATTAAACCTTTACTAAATAATATTTAGTTTATTACTTATCTATTTTATTTTATTTTTATTTTTTGGTTTTTCGAGAGTTGTTTTGTTGTTGTTTTTTTTCCAGACAGGGTTTCCCTGTGTAGCCCTGGCTGTCCTTGAACTTGTTCTGTAGACCAGACTCACCTTGAACTCAGATATCTATCTGTGTCTGCCTCCAAAGGCCCTGGATTAAATGTAGGCACCACCCACCCTGCCTAAATAAGGTTTATTAATTTGTAAAAATAATTTAAATAGGGACAGCCTTCAAAAGTGCTATCACTACCAGGATTCTTTGAAAGAATGCTGATTTCCACTGATACTTCAAACTAAATAATAAATAAAGTTTACTTGGTTAGAAAAACAAAAATCACTTTAAATACTTCAACAGCACCTGCAGTTTTGACACAATACCATATTTCATTGAGTTGGCCATCACTATAAAATATCAGTTATAGTTCTGATTGATAATAAGTTTGTAAATAATAATTTATAATTTCAAAAGACTCCTCTCAAAAACAAAGGCATGTACTTAAGGATAATGTTAAATTGAAGTTTCAGTGTATTAGCTAAGTTACTACTCAATGTAAGGTCATGTGAGTTCTTCTAATGAGAATGTACCATTGGCAGAAAAAGAAATCAATGTTAATAGCAGGAACTCAAGAACTGTAATGGGTTCTGCACATTGTTTCTGCTTAACACTGTGTCCTTAGAACATGTTGAGAAGAGGAACTGAAGACCTGTCAGCAATAGCCACTTCCTGATCTCATTTGATTCTTTGAACTTGGGTTTGAAAGAGTTGTTCAGAGAAGCTGCATCATTATAGGTCAGCTGATCAGAAAGACCATCAACCTGGAAGCTCATTACATAGCCCTTCTGCCACTGGAGACACACTTTGGTGAATAGGTCTGGTGCCAAGAGGAAGCTTTGCAAGGATTCATACAGAGAAAGGCTTCCAAAGAGCTGCTGTTGAAGCTGGGGCTGGAGGCTAGCTGGAGTCATCCTGTCTACACGGCAACAAAGCAGCAAACGTGAACACATTACCTTTTTTTGTTTTTAGAAATCATAACATATCCAGGCTGGTTATAAAGTCTGCTAACTGGAGTAAAGAAATATTTGGCAGATCCATGTGAGTATTAACTAGTTGTTGGTGTACAGAAGATTTGTAACGTGCTGGCAGACAGAACCCAGAGCTTATTTGACATGGAGGTATTTCTAAGAGCAGGAAGCTTCCATTTGCTTTCGAGACTGGTGTTCTACAGCTACTTAATTTAATACTGTTCTACCTGCTGACTGCTCCAAAAATAAAGGATCATTTACTAGGTGACATGATTATTTGCTCCGTCAGATAAAGTGATATGCTGGAAATGATTTGAGGATGACCAATTACTAAGCCTCCTTGAATAAAACCTTTTAAAGCCGAAGTCCAAAGAATTAAATGAAATGAGATCAGGAAGTGCCCATTGCTTACAGGTCTTCAAATTCCTCTTCTCAGCATATTATAGGGACATAAGAACACTGTAGCAGAACCTATTACAGTTCTTGAGTTCTCATTATTGACATTGATTTTTTTTTTGTAAATGGTACATTCTCATTAGAAGACCTCACATAATCTTACACTGAGTAATAACTTAGTTTAGATACCAAAACTTCACTTCAATATTGCCCTTAAGTTTGAGGATGACCTATGATTCTATCCCATAGAATTAGTTGTTTAGTCATCAAAGTGAAACTAAATTAACTTTTATTGTATGTGACAAGATATATCAATAGTTCTTGGTCAAGGTCTATTTTCTTTTCAATGAAAAGACCAAGTTGAACACTGTTAAATCAAGGTATGGCTGGACTCATCGCCAGTGAAAGACCTAATGAGTTCTACCTATGTACTCCTGACATCCCATCAGCTTTGTGAGCAGGAGACTACACTGAGCACAATTGTGTATGCATCAAAATTTATTCAAATCTTTAAAAAGTAGTGGGCACGAGTAAAAAGATTTTCTTCACTTCCTTTTTATTTTCAAATTTGTAAAATAACTATTTACAAAAGATTAAAGGAATTGATGGCTCCTCTTTGTGGTAAGTGGAAAATGTTACTTTATTTTCTGGTTCATTTAGATTACTCCTTTCTCATTCTTTGTTTCTGTTTCATAAAAAGTAAGCAATAAATGCACTGACTTTATATTGCACAAAGACGGTTGCTAATGTCAATGTTACAAGAAAGTTAATGGGTTTCAAATTTAGAGAATGTCAGGGACAGCATATAGACAATGCATTATCATAACTTGGCATTTAGGCAAAATTTGTTTTCCACAAACATCAATACAGGGTGGAAGGCTTCATTATTCTCTTCATTATGAAAAGACGTTGAAAGCAATCTGTTCTTTAACTTTTTTTTGCTAAAATACATAGTGTGACTGGTATTTTACATGCCAGTCTTTCCTCTAGAAAGTCTTTCAAATGGTGCTATATAAAATTATAAAATTATACCTATTAAAAGGACCACTATGCATAAATTTTCAGAAGTTCAGGAAATAATATATATAGTAAATTTGCCTAAAAAGTTCAGTGTGGAACTATTATATAAAGTAAATTTAAGAAACTAATTTATTATGAGTAATTAAAGCATTGAGTATGAAATTTAAAATGTGTATGCTAAAATAGTTACATAGTGCTGAAGTGTGAACACATATTCAAAATGCACACATAAGCAGACAGGTCTGTATTTTCATGCCACTGTAGTGTAGCTATTTTATCAGGAATTAAAAGCTTCCTCTTTTAAGGATAAATAGACTCCTACAGGGAGCTGAGGACACATAGACATGTCAAGCAGCTCATAATCTCAAAGCTCCTTCCCAATTCTAAGAATGACCAAACAATTCCAGAGGAAATTTTCCAGTGATCCTACCTGCAAGTCTTGGAGGGAGCTCCAGGAATGCACCTTTCATGAGTCATCACCGGCTGGGATGACTTTCCAGTGATGAACCTGTCATTCGGTCACTCACACTTTTGAAAGAATCCCCAATAAACTTATTGTCGAACCAACGAGCACAGAGACAGAATTGACTATATGATCTGGGGTGAAAAGATACTTGTTTACACCTCCCCAGGAAAAGTCACCAAAACAAATAAAGAAACAAACAAACAAAAAAACAGGGTAGTTAATGTTTATTGTGAATGTCTGACTTTGCTTCTTGCCCCTTAAACATTACCAGGTGCTTTTTGTAAATGATGTTATTTTCTATTTCTTCAATGTGAAATCACCATTGCTTTTAAGTGTTTTCGGAGGGTATTCAAGAATTTCCCTGAAAAACCACAATTCACTTTGGAAATAACTGGCAATTTTAAAAATTAATGTAAGAGTCGAATTGCTTATGCTTTAATTATTTGTAATTTGAAGGTATCCATTTGGCATCAGATAATTGTGAATTTATATCCTGGACAGCCTTTTCCTTGTCTCAACATCATTTTCAGAGCAGTATTGGAGTACATTTGGACCATTTAGAACTAAGTCCCAGCCTAGTAAGCAGTTGAACAGAGCATAGACTCTGATATCACAAGTACTCCTCACAAAATTTGGGGAATTGTATATTTCTCCAAGTTTCAGCCTTCTCAGTTGGAAAGTGGTGCCTTCTGTGAGAAGTAAAGGACTAAAAAATGTAAGACATTTAGCACAGCAAGATAATCTAAAATCTAGCAATAAGTTTCCATTACTATTAAGACTGACGTTGTCTTCAGTGTTTGGCTATAACACACCAAATTAGAAATGTCATTACCAGATTCTCAGTCTGTTTGCTCATTTAAGGCGAGGAGATTGTATAACATGGCCTGTCCATTTCCCCATAGCTCTGGTATTGTGAGGCTAAGATGAGTAAGGGATTAAGTCAACACTCACCTTTTTTGATGAAAAAGAAATAGAGAGAAAAGGAAAACTGCAGGGAAATGGTGATTGTATAGCAGTTTGAACATTTTTTTTAAAGAAGCTAATTTTATTTTCCATGGCTATATGTTTTATCAGTTAATCAAATAGCAATTTGGGATTTAGATTATTCACTTGTTGCTGTCATTAAATCCAGGAGAAACTTAATTTCAAGGATGGATGATTGTTTTGGCTTAGTTTCCAAGATTTTAGTTCATTGTTAAAGAACATTGCTCTCTTTGTGGCAGCCAAGAGGGATGAAGTGTGACAGAGTAAAGAAGTTTCCAGGGACCAAATAAATACATCAAAGGCATGTTTTCTGGGATCTACTATATCTAACAAGGTTCTACATCTAACAGCCCATTCATAAATTAATCAATAGATATATTCATTGATAAAGTTAGGACTCCCATGACCCATTCACCTCTCAATCATTCTATCATCTAGTGACTAAGACTTCACCAGGATTGGAGGGATAGTATACGTCTAAAGCATAAGATTAGTCTCTGATTTTAAATTCTTTGGGATAACTCTTTAATCTCGTGATTCCTCTTGGTTGTGAAATGTTGTCATGTTCATCATACAGTTTTATGTTTAGCTTACTTATTTTAGTATGAGGTTTGAATACATTTCATGTTTACATTATCAGACATGTTGGCACATGTAACTCAAAATTTATTCATTTTTGTCATTATGCATTATTCCAATGTGTGAATACATAGTATCTCTTTTAGTAGTTATTTCAGTGTTTTCATTCATCAGCATGGAAAACAGCATCCAAATGAACATTCAAATATATTATTTCATGTTAATTCAATTGATGAATATAACTTAATATGTTGTCCCTATGTTATTATATATATTTGAATTAGAATTGCAGAATTTTCTAACTTTCATAATTTTTTTCAAATTATAACTACATGTATAAGTTTTGTTTTTGTAAATGTTGCGTTTCTGTTTCATTACAGTTATAATGTAATGGAATGTCACTTAAATCAAAACTTGAAAATAATTTAGGAGGTACTTTTGATGAACTTATGTGACTTCCTGAAACTCAGCTCTTATATATTACAGAGATGACAATGTGTTTTGGGCACATCAATTTGCCTAAATAACGAGTTTGAAATATTGTTACTGGACAATTTTTTGCTTGGTTGAACTCCAAGGGGTGTTTGAGTCCGATTTTAAAGCATTCACAGGCTTAATTATGTATATTACAAAATGATACAGAAACATTCAGAGGAATATTTAGAAAATGTGTTTTAAGATGATAGATTTTTATATTAATCACCACTATGAGACTTCCAAAGGAAGACATAATTTTCAAAAGTATGCCCTTGTAAGCAGTATAATTTGTAAATGCACAATGGATATTAGGTATGGGATTTGAGTGCTAATATATTTCCTTAAGAATGTAATTTATTGTCCTTTCATCCACCCTCAACTTGCTCTGCAGAGTTTAAAATGCAATGGCCAGAAGACAAGGAAGTGTCACTGGAAGGATGTGGACATGGATTCCAGGACTACTGATGTTGCTGATCCTTGGGAGTCAGCAGGGGAACGGGCAAGGTCAAGGTAGGGGCAAGCATGTTCTAAGTCTCTGAAAGCTGAGTGGGATTACCACTTTTTGATGAAAATGTGTAGGCTTTTGGCCTGATGTTTTAGACCAGTGGTTCTCAACCTGTGGGACATAACCCCTTTGGGGGAGGGGGAGGTCACATATCATATAATTACATTATGATTCACAACAGCAGCAAAATTGCAGTTATGATGTAGCAACAAAATAATTTTATGGTTGAGGGTCAACACAACATGAGGAACTGTGTTAAAGCGTTGTAGCATTAGGAAGGTTGAGAGCCACTGTTTTAGATAGTTTGTTATAATCTTTTCCTAAAATTTACCAAAGTGACCCATAGTGTTTCTGAATTGGTTAAACTGTATGGCAATGAGATGTGAGTTTTTGTATCAAATTTGAACCTACCTTTCTGAAAGGCCTTTTATTTTGATACGGTAGATAATGGCTTCCTGTATGTGTTGATGCAGCAATAATGGATGTTCATGTGTGGAGGGGGGAGTGGGGTGGGTGGATGGGTGTTTTGGCACAGCAGATTATGGCTGTGTATGTGTTTTGATGCAGCAGATTATGGCTTTGTGTGTGTTTTGGGGCATTTATAATAGCATAACATTCTTTAAGTTTTTATGTTTTTGAAGAGATCTTTTGAATTTTCCATTAATGAGTTCCATGTTATATGATTTTAAATCTCATATTAAAGGACATGATATTCTTCAGAAATAAATGCAGTATTTGAATGTCTCTTACTGTCAATCAAGTATGGTTTTGGGCAAATTAATGATGAAGTAGAGATGCAAAGTCGTGCTATCTGGAAATTTGTTTCAGAGATTAGAAAGCGGCCATAGATTTTGTAGTATGGTTTTTAATGTATGATGCCACAGCTACTGTTTCTGACTGCATGTTATGATAAGTAATGTGTTAGTTTTAGATAGTGTGCCGGTGAGATGCAGATTGAAATTCAATATTTCATATAATTGAAAGAATTCCTAAAAAGCCAGGTGGGGTGGGTCACATCTGTAATCCTTGAACTTTCAAAACAAAATTAGAAGGTTTGCTTTGAGTTTGAGACCAGGCTGTACTACATAGTGAGTTTCATGACAGCTAAGGTTGCCGAGGTTGACCCTGCCTCAGATCAAGAAACAAAACCACCTGGCTCTCTTGGAATGATTCCCCCTGGAGGATTAAGCATTGTTTCGGTTTTTGTCAGGATTTGAGAAGAAATATATGAACAGGAAGAGTATGGACAAATTATATTTTTTCTGATGAAATTGTGTGTGGTATTGTTATATAATTATGGTGGAATTAAGCTTCCTAAGCCTCTTAGTTTCTGAAATGTTCAGTATATGTGTGCATTTAAGTAGACTTATTAATTTTAAAAAGTCTTCAAAAAGAACATCATCAGCCATATGTAATTTTATTCAATGAATTTTTAAATGAAATATGAAAACATTCAAAAATGCATGTTTTATTGTGTGGTTAATTATACACGAATATATACATACAGATCAGTTTTTAAAATTAAATGAGGTGTTTGGTTTGAAAATCTTCTGTCATGGCAATATGGATTTATATTAACATCTAGTTAAGTTACCATTTTCCTTTTGTTTTATGGTAATATGTAATATAGAAAATCATATTAATACAGGACAGATACACAAACACACACACATATGTTTTTACTAAAGATCTAATAAGACTGTGTAGTCAACATCAACAGCACATTTCTTCTGTCTAAGAGAATGGTATATTCTTCCTCCAATATATTTATTCAATAGAAAATTTCTGCAACAGTAAACCAGTGAGTGGAGTAATAAGAGCTGTGTGGAGTTGTTAGAGTCCTTCTGGCCATGGTTGGGATTCTCACTTGTCCTAGGAAGGGAGTAATTTGTAAGATATTTAAGATATATGAGAAAAATAAGTACCTTCTTTATGCCAGCTCTTTGTTCTTTCTTCTATATTGACAACCAGCCCTTCTTTCCTTTGATGAACAACATTATTTTTGAAACATGTATCCTGAAATCAGTTCAAAGCTTAGCTTTAGTGAAGCTTCCAATAAAAATGCAAGTTAAGTGATTGTCTTTCTTTATAAAAGAATAAATTAAAATAGGCAATGATTTAAGGAGCAAAATGACAATAGAAAAGACAATGGAATGCTTTAATATTATGCATGAGGCTCTTTGGCTTCCTCTCTAGCAGTTACATTGAGTGGCACAGATTTCTTTAGGCACAAGGAGCCAAGTATTTAGATCAATACGCTCCATTAAATATTAAATATTACTTTCTAACTTTTGGATATGTGATTAAGCAGAAACACAATGTGAAATATTTAAAATTGGACTTTAAATTACTTAGTATATTTTCAAATAAAAGTATTATTGCTATAAACTTACAGTAAATCTCCAGCAGTTCCTTTTTTCTATATTAAATTTGTAAGAACAGAGCCACCATTTACAGAAATCTTGTCTAGGGAAACATAGACTGAATCCTAAATTAGAATGTTGGCCCCAAATCCCCTAACCACATCTGGGCCTGAATAAAATGGAAGAGAACAACACTGGGTTGAAAAAGTTTGAAGTTTCATGTTGCTATTTCTCTAATGTCAAGGAAGATATCCTTATAATGTCATCCATTGACTTTTAGGTAGAATAGCATTCCCTAATTTGGGCTATGATCATATGTGGCCTGCTTGTAGGGATTTCACATTAGAAACTATTTCATATAGGAAAGTGAAGCCAATCATTTAATTAAGAAAAAATTGAAAACATGTGAGTCTTAAAAGAAAATACAAATTACAGCCGGGCGTTGGTGGCGCACGCCTTTAATCCCAGCACTCGGGAGGCAGAGGCAGGCGGATCTCTGTGAATTCAAGACCAGCCTGGGCTACCAAGTGAGCTCCAGGAAAAGCACAAAGCTACACAGAGAAACCCTGTCTTGAAAAAACCAAAAAAAAAAATACAAATTACAAGACAAACAAAACCAGCAAGTAAGATAAATACTCAGTTTTATTTTATCTTTGAAGGAAGCATTAGAAGATAGTTGCATAATTTCCAAGTATTATTTAATCTTCATAGTACAGAACTGGCATGCCCCAAGTGTAGATGGTATTAACAGGGCAACAAGCAAAACCAGGAAGTGCCTGGGAGAAGTGCAGAAAGACATGCAGAGCCTAGTCTATTGAGAAACGTAGGGAGCAGGGAACAGGTTTACTCAGAAGTGAAAAATTGCCTACAGCCTTAGCAATCCTGATTCTTTCTTTCCCCACTCATGTGCTCAAGGAATACTACATGTATTAAGAGAATAAAAAATTGGAATGATTCAATCACTATGATGAATATTGCAAAGGCAGTGGAAATAAGCATTTTGGAGTAAGATGAGAGTTTTCTGAAAGTATCTATCCAGGATTTTACTTTCAAAACCAAAGCAAATCAACTGTTAATAAACATGTTAAAGTATTTCTACCACAGTATCTTTGTGTGGTGATTTTGTTTCCTGATATGCAATGTTATTTTTCTAGTCTATAACAAGAATGCTAATAAGAAGAATGGAAACAGCATAAATCTGTTCTAGAATATCAGTTTTCCAGTTTTCAAACAAGTACTGGTTTAGTGTTTGTCAAAACTGATACAGCATTTAAATATAGTAATGACTTTAACAAGTTATAAATATACAGGGAATTCTAAACAGTTTGGTTTCCATGATGACTATGCTTAAATTCCTAATACCAGCCCTAGTGCTAGATGTGAGAAGGTTTAGAAATTTGAAAAAGCAAGTAATGTTTATACATGTAGCAAAACTAAATATTGAGGAAAATTTGATACAATTTAATCTTCTATTTTCATGACCAGATTTCAGGTCAGACATTGAGCACCAAAAGCAAAATGTGATAATATCTGGCAGTCATAAACTTCAGTGCAATGTTTATAGTGGAATAGTGTTTCAGTGAAGGAGCAGAATTTTTGAAAATGTGATATTTGGCCATCCTGTTAAGTACCTTCATTAATTATGTTATCATGGTATCTTTACATGTAGGTATATTAAGGCAATATCTTGAGTTGTATTGTTATCCATTCAGTTTTTTTCTTGAGGAATCAAGGAGAAAATGCTTAAGTTCTAAAAAGGATGGGTAAATAAAGAGCTCTTCTTCCTCTTTTCCCTCTTCCTGTTCCTGCTGGTATTTCTCTTCCCCTCATCCTCTCTTTCAGCCTTCTTAATCTTTTCCTAGTATGGACTATAGCTTTATTTGTTGGTTTACTTTCTTATTCAAGCAATTCACATGATTGTGTAAATCTATCAGTAATTAAATATTATATCAAGCCTTAAACCACAGGTTTATAGATGCAGCCTTTCAACTAGAAAACTTTAAGATTATGATTACTGAGATTAAATACCTTGCCCTCACTGCTGCTTAAGAATAATCACTTCAAAGATCTCAATGCCATCTAAAGCTTATGTTTTCTGAGGTTGCTGGGGAAAGTATATTCTTCTTGAAAGTGAATATCATTTTCAGAGAGGTGAACTCATATATTTGACAGAAAATATTGAGTGATGATTATTTGTATATCCCAAGGGACATGACCTTCAAATACCATCTAGCTAAGTAGTGGTAAACTTGGATTCTGCTATATAATAGAAGCCTTAATCTTTCTGACATGCCTGATTCAATGTAACGATTTTTATATTGTGTAGATAAGAATACAGACATATGCAGGATAATTTAATCAAATTTGATTTGGTCTGTGAAAGAATTATGCTACATAGTTTGTTTTAGTTTGAGATTCAAAGTCATTATACTAATAAATGCACATATCTCATGTTTAAAACTCAGCCATCCTTACAGATTACATGCACAATTCCATTTCCATAGACTATGAGATGCATGTGATAAACAAAAGAAGTAGCAATTAAAAAATGCAAGTGGGTTTATTTAAAGACAATGAAGCTTTCAAAGAATGTGTCTTCAGAATTTAGAATTCTTTAAAAATGAAACTGTGTGGATTCATCATGTATTTCACGGTCTGTTTGGAAACCTGAAGGTCTGTTTCTAGAAGTAGCCTAACTCTTTTATGCTGCACTGTACATAGTCCAGGTGGGGTATCCTAGAATGCCTCCTGATTAAGACATAATTTAGAGTGAAAACATGTATCATTGTTTGTTTTTTTTCTTGTCTACAGAAAGGATTTTTTTTCACAGATTAAGTTGAGTACTTTTATATGAAATTATATAATATTTCACACCTATGTTTCATCACTGCAGACATTAACACGAAACCAAAAAGCATACTAAGGCAATTCCTTTCCATGTGAGAAGAGGTTAAGTTTATAACTTTTTTCCCCCAATGTTGCTTTATGATTCCCAATGTTTGGGTGAATGTCATTCATAGTATTATTTTAACTTACTATTTTTTTTTACTTGTTTACCTATTTATTTACTTGCCACTTCTTAGATTTAACTTCTTTAAATATCATCCAAATATAGTTTCTTATGCCATTTAAACTTAAATTTATGTAGGAGAATTATTCAAACTTCTTCCTTAGTTACTCCTGGCTCTTAGTAGATTGTTTCTTCAAATTCGGAGAGTGTAAGGGCCCTTCATTTATAAAGTTTATTTTGGATATGGTTGCATTCCTTTTTTGTCACAGGATTTGAGGTAGAGAATAATTAAGTGTAGTGGAACTAGCATTGGTGTCGTGTTAGCTTGTATCTCTCTCTAGCCAAATAAACAGAGAGAAAAAATTAAATTGTATATAGACTAAAGGGATCATATATAAAGCCATAAACATAAATCCTGAGCTATAGATAAAATATTTCAAGTGGTGTTTTGTTTAGACTAGGGTACTATTGCCTTTGGTTAAAAAAAAACTGACTGTTCTTTTCTTAATAAATATTTTTATCACTTCTTTGATAATTCCATACAATATATTTGCTCATATTCAAACTCAACTCCTCTCCCTAATTCCTCGCAGGTCCACCCCCTCCAATCACCCCAACCTCATGTCTTCTTTTTTGTTTATTTAATAATTCACCAACAACTCCAATTTGTGTGTCTTAATCCTAGTGTTCTTTTCTGCCTTTCCAACCAATCTCTAATACTACACCTACCTCAGCAGAAAGACGAGCCCCAGAATCACCTTTCTGTCACTTATTGAGTTTCCTAAGTAGCTCATGAATTACATATGAATTCCTGTGTTGCCAATTGATGTTTCAAGGGACTTAAAAATGCATCTGGCACCTTTCCACTAGGAAGCCCGTAGGCATGATCACAATGCTGATGTAAGGGACATGCATGTTCCTATCTGTCAGCAACTGTGCTTCCATGTACTGTCCTATCTTCTCTAAAATATCCATCTTAAAATTTAGGAAGTAGTGAAATTACCATATTACAGACACAATATCACCTGCTCATCAATTGTAGCTTTATCCAACCACAAATCACCTTGAATTCCTACAGTTATTTATATATGTTACTTTGTAATTGACATGTACGCTGGTTTCTAAATTTCTTCTTAAATAGTTTCCACATGGCAAACTTCTATTTGGTTTTATATTTGCTGTTGTTTTTCTCTTTGTTTTGAGTGAAGATCTCCACTGTATAGCTCTGCTGGTCTGGGGCCCAAGATATAATCTACATTGGCCTTGAATGTATGGAACTTACACTACCTAAGTATTTTTTCTCATATTCACCAGATTAACTCCTTTTCTAATTTTCAAAATAAAAACATTACATAAAATCCACCATGCATGTGTAGAGTGAAAAAACAGGTGAAGGCCTGGGAAAGATGATGGAGGTAAAACATCTTGAAAACAACTCTTCAGTGTTGTTGGAAATTGCCTCAACAGCACCCAGCACATAAACTTTCACTTCTGTAAAAGTAGTTAAGAACAGTGATGCTTGAGATAACATTGACCTCTCCATAGGCTTCTCATCAGAGTCCGAGAGAATATATTGTAGATGGTACTAAAAATGGGCAAAGTTTCTCCCCATATCGGGTGAGTGCCTTCCTTTGTTTGCTGATATCCTTGTCCTTCAGTGCAGGTGCAACTTACTTTGTGTTGACTCCTGGATTCTTCAGTCTTATTTGTGTAGTGTTCTATGCTTGACACAGTTCTCCACATGCAACAAAATCAGCATTTCCCAGTCTACACTATCATGTAAGCTTCTGAGATTATTCCCCTTTAAATAAAACATAATAACATTTAGACTATTTACTGATGTATTTAATGAAAATTTATGAAGTGTTTGCCTTAAGCTAAGAATTATTCTCAGTGAAGGAATCTGACCAGTATTTTTGCTCTCAGATAATTGATGTTTTAATGGGATAAGGGCAGCAGAGACACACATATTATAGCAATGAGATAGTGGAAATAGTCCTGCAGTAGGAACAGGGAATTGTGAGAGTGTGAGTTTCCATTGTATATCCAAGAGGGCCACATGGAGGAGTTGGCACCTAGGAGTTGAAGGCCTTAAAGTCCTGAGCTATACAGAGATTTTGAGAATAATGTTCTTTTGCAAAGAGAACATTATATATGTGAACTTGAGCAGGATGATTTCAGTATCTTTTTTTAAGAGAGAGCAGAAGAACCGAGGGATTAAAATGAAGGGAAGCAACGGTAGTGTAGAGTCCTCACAGGCAGAAGAGGTAATGAAAAGGAGAGAAAAAAAGGGCTTAGCCTTGTTTGTCTTTAAGGTGGGGAATTTGACTTTTGTTTGGGGAAATGTTTGAGAACAATAGGGATGTTGAATCTTCCTTCTGGTAACTCATCTTGAGCTTTCAATGGTTGCCACTTAGAACTTAATAATTTTGTTTTATTACTCTAATAATCAGCTAAAAACTAGAATATTAAAATAACATTAAATTCTAACAAATTGATGAACATGGGCTTTTATCTCTTCCATTACCAAACATCTCATTTTTAAATTAATTTGAAAGCTTTCTAGAATAGGGAGCCAACATAAATTTGGCATAATACACAATATATTCTTCACCAGATTTAGGTTTTTAATTGAGGATGTTAATTAGAAGGGTCACTTATTCCACTGGACAATGTGGATAAAAATGCTTTCAAGCTACTATCACATCAGTCAAACCCATCTGAAGTTAAGATTCTGGAATTCCAATGTAGACAGTGGTAATGAGGTAATAGCCATAAGCACATAAAGTGCATGCCTTTATTCCCTATAATAAAGGATGCATCAAAAAATAAAAATGCTTCCTGGCTCCAAATCTTGGATCTAGGAATAACTTGAAAGGCTTATTTCCTAGTAGAATTGTGTTCCTGGCAGAAAAGTGTCTTTTTGTAGACTGCCTTATACAAAGGTTTATAAAAATCTTTGTCCAGAGAGAGAGAGAGTACTTTTTTTTTTAGTAAATTAACATCTCAAAATATAATGAAAAAGAAAATTCCAAGGATAGAAAATAATGCATATTCCAATGAATATGCTCAGAGAAATAGAAAAATTAGATAAATACAGAGAGTAAAAAAGAAGAATAATTTAAAATTTTGTCAAATAAATTAGTCTACAAACAATAGCCAGCTAGTATGCATAAAAAGAATGTGCCAGGAACTAAGGGGATTTAAGTAATGGAAGAGCTTCTAGGGACTCAAATGTGTAGCATGAAAAAGGCCATAATAGTATCCTGCAAATAGGGAAGGAAAGAGGAAAAAGAAACAAATACAGATCTATGTACTATGTGGAGAGCTGTTTAGTATACCTTGTGGAGATGAAATATTATAATGTTCTTGAGTGTATCTAATAGGTAGGAAGAAATAGATCTCACAATGAAGGGTCAAGGGAATTCCTTGTGTAGCTGACGTCTCACTTCAGAATGAGATGAATAGGAAGGCAGATATAGGATGTTCTGAGAAAACTGATTAGAAAATGGAAATTCTCATAAGCCAAGAAAAAGCCACATTGTAATTGTCTTGTGAAGTAACGAAGTCCAGTTTGGATGGAATGCACATGAAAGTCCGAGGTAGTAAGGTGTGATATGAGTACTCTCAGGACCAGATGAATAAGACGTTGCATGTGGAACTCAGATAACAAAGTTAGCAAAATGTTTTAATATTTAGATGGATTATGATCATATTTACTCATCTAAATTGCCTTTCCATGCAGTATGGCAAGTACACTATCAAGGAGGTATATAATCATTGAGGAAAAGTTGCAATCCAGTTAACAGTTGAATCTGTCCAGTCAAAATATGTTGGAATGTGGGAATAACATTGTGCAATAAACTGAAGAAAAATCATTTGACATGGAAACTTTAGGGGGGATGTAGACATAATAGGATTCCCTGATAAAGGATCACACCAAAGTGTGCTGGTTTTGAACTTTATTGCTTTCTAGTCACTACATCGAGATGGGAAGGCCTGCTGACATATTGTAAGTTGTCAGGGGCAGAGATGTGCACTCCGGCATTTGTCACTGTGTGATTGGTTTTACTACATTTCTGCCTTAAATTGAAAGGTTTGTTACAGTCCGAGGAAGATACCTACTAAGCCCTGAGCAGATGGAGTAGCTGGAGTGCAAAATGACTGATCTGTATGTTATAATGAAGTTGTTGTTCTTTCTAGGTCAGGGGTTGAGAAATCATAATTCATGAGCCAAATTGGTTCTCCTGCATATGCTTGCATCATTCCACTATTTTATTTTTTTACTTTTTATTTTTTTAATTTCTTTTTTTTTTACTATTGGTGAAATTATTAAGACCACTCCACGTAGTTAAAAGGGAGATTTATTTAGTAGTATAACTTACAAATGAAGGGATAGGTAGGTTTCAGGTTCTGGGAAAGACGTAGCGCAGTCCGGCAGTGTTCTCTGGAGAACTCTGCTCAGTCTACTCTAGCGTCCAGGGTCCTGGAAACAAGAGAGCACTATGCATCTGGATCTTGGGTCTTCAGGGTCCTCTCTTGGCCCTGCCTTGTAGGCGTGATAGTTACAGAAGCCTCTATGGGGGTTGGAACTTCCAGACCAAAGCTGGAATGGCTACCCACTACATCTTACAATGTCTTTGTTTTTATTAAGGGGATATATGATCATATATTTTGTTAGATCTGTTACAATTTTGTTTATTCCTTCACACACAATTATTGTTACAAAAAAACTGTTTTTTTTATTTATTTGAAAGTACACACACAATGAAGAGCATTTAGGAGGTTACAGAAATAAACTGGAAAGAATTTTAAGAAATAAGAAAAAATGAAACCATGACAAAATAATATTAAACACATTTCTACTATCGAGGCCCCCAAGAAATAAAATAATTCAGAGGAAGATAACATTGACACCATTATTTTATTTTTTAAAAATATTTTAAGGTGGGAAATTTAAAATTTTGATGAGAACAGTTGGTCATATTTTCTTTTTGGTCCATAAAGACTACAATATTTTATCTGTGAACCAATGTTAAACATTTTATCTGCCCTTGGTCTAGATGAAACCCCCATGAACAGAATATTAACAGTGAAGACAGTAAAAGAATGAAATCATGATAATACTATACATGTGGTGGGGATATAAATATGGGCATAATTGATGTTAGCATAAAAAATGCAAAAAAAAAACCCTCAGTAGATTACCTATCAGAACGATCCATAGAGACCCTTCAATCAAAATGGAATGCCTGATTAGGAACCTAGTCAGACCTACTCAGAAAATATTCTGGATTTGGGGCTCTTAGAAACAGAGAATATTACATTCTCTATTTGAACAAAGAAAACAAATGTGAGGATGATGTTAAACCTAGGTATGATTTTAAGAGAAGTCAAATTCTTCAAGCTTTTAGAATTTTATTTAGAGAAAAGATGGAATCAAACAAGGCATGTTGAAGGGAGAAAGAAACGATATATGCTGGGAAAAATTTCTGGGTGAGTTACTTCTGGGGTGAAAGGAGCTGTCTCAGATTAGGGCTTAGTAATGGGAAAAGCTCAGGTATCCTTGTCAATTACCAGATTGCGAAGGGATATTTATTGACATAGGCTCAAGAGTGAATGAGAACAGGAACAACAGTGCTATGGTTAGTGAATATTTATTGATCATTTCAATGACTTGATGGTCAAGGTAAGAATTCAAATGTTTCTGAAGAATTTTCAGTTTAGGTTTGTGAATCATACAACTGGAGATTATGTCTTAATTTGTATAGAGTAGATCCAGAAAAAAAAGATGAATAAAATGCTGGTTAGCACTCTATAAACCTGAAATGCTACTATGATCCTTCATGTTTTTGATTTATATATTTTGATTATTTATATAGATATGGGAAGGTTGACCACATTTCAGGCAAATCTATCTAATTAATGTGTTCTGTAATTCAGCCCACATATTTTTGTCTGAGTTATTTTATGCCATCACATGTTTTTGTCTATCTGTACCTTACTGTGATTCTTCATGTAAAACATGCTCCTTTATTCTCATGCCTTCTTCATTACACTCTCAGACAACCTGTCACTTTCATGGAACCAGCATTTTGATGGTATTTATCATGCATGTCAATCACCTTTACTAAGGTCCATCCTTTCCATGAAACTGATTTCATGGTTCTTTTCATTATAATAATATTCAGATAGCCCCCAAATTAAGCAATTTTCTCCTAATTGGAATATCTATACCTTTTTATTTTCATATTTCTTTCCAATTTACCATGCAGCCGCTAACCTGTTCTATTAAACAAAACTTGTTGTCAGATATCTTCAAATACAAATGTTATTAATAAAGATTAATGTATGGGAAGCATCTATTATCATGTTTCTCTGTATGACATAGCTTTCACTGTTGTTATTAGATTGATGTTGGTGTAAAATAATATATCATGAAGATTGCAATGCTAAGTTTATGAAAATAATACTTATATGTATGTTGCTTTTCCCATTGTTGTGACCAATACCTAATAAGAATCAACTTAAAGGGTAAGAAACTTCTTTTCTGGTTTGAAGGGAGAGATTCTATTCTGGCAGGGAAGGCATAGCAATGTATTGGCTCATGGCTATGGTGACGGGAATTTGAGGATGCTTGTTTGTATATAGGTGAATCATGATGCAAAGCGCTGAGTTGAATACAGACCATCAGCTGGAGCCCCTCCTCACTTTAAAAAACTTCAGTTCAGGGCTATAGTCCATTAGATTCTGTCACCCACATTAAAGACAGGATTTTTACCCAAAGTTAGTCCTTTCTGAAATATCTCCAAGGTGACTTTATATCTAGTCAAGTAGACAACAGAGATTACCCATCTCAATACATTTTTAAAATCTAAAACACCAGTTATCAAAATAAAAGACCTAAGTTGAAATAAAGTATGTTCTGAGCTGACTAATTTTTGCTGCAGAGGTGGTCTACTCTCCCTGGAGTATGTTGTTTATTACTGTATGTAGGAGTCACCCATCATTTTTCCCTTTTCCCAAACTCTGGTCCTTGGTTCTTCCTTTGGCCCATCCTTTTATTTTGGGAATACTTCCATTTTGCTCCTTAGTAATCATTACAGCTCCTAGATACACATAAACACCTTTTCCCTTTCATTTGTGAAATGGATCTCAGCAACAATAAATATGTATCAGTCTGCTGTAGCCCCTCAGAAGTGAGTTTTGAGGCTACTGCTGCAACTTAACAGTTATTATGCAGTCAAAAATATAATAGCCACAACATTTGCTGACTCTTCCTACTCCTTCCCTTCACTCCTCCCCCATCTCCCTTACCTCCCTACCCTATCACAACTTTGTGTCCTCTTTTATTTCCTCATGGGTGTCGGGACATTTACTGGCACATGGTATTCCAACTTTGCTTGTCACTAATACACCCATTGGTACACTGTGGCCACCCACTTCCTTAACCCACTGTACTGTGTGAAAAATCACCAGAAAAATGACTGTTCTTTAAATCCAAAGATAACTCTGCTAGCAGCTATACAATTCATTGTAAATTACAACTGTATTCCTGTCACCCCAGTCCATTTGGAATCTGGACTTTATATGCAATGTATTTATTCTGTTTAGTCGTTTCCTGAATGCTATCCAGATCACTGGCAAACAAGTGCCTTGTCCTTGGGAAAGAGTGAAACTGGCGATGCATTAAGCGTAGACTTGGGGGCTGGAGAGATGGCTCAGAGGTTAAGAGCACCGACTGCTCTTCCAGATGTCTTGAGTTCAATTCCCAGCACCCACATGGTGTCTCACAACCATATGTAATGAGATCTGGCACCTTCTTCTGTGTACATAATAAATAAATAAATAAATATTCAAAAAAAAAATAAAAAATAAAAAAAAAGAGTAGGCTTGGGATCAGTGTCAGCGGCTTATCACTATATGCAGTTTTCATGCATGGGAGTCTGTATATCAGTCAATTTAATAAAATCCAATTAAAAATTCATATACATCTTAAATAATAGCAGCTCTCAATTCAATATTATTTCTCAAAAATATAAAATTGAACCATTGTCCACATTTATCCCCCCAGTCCAGTGTTCAAATGCTTACATCAGGCATGTCACACCTGTGGCCTTCTGGCTGCATGTGTCCCAGGATAGCTGTGGCCCAAGATGTTTGTAGATAACAATGTCATGCTGTAAGATCAGAGTTGTAAGTCCTCATTTACACTGTCAGAATTATTTCCCCCATTGAAATAGCATAGATTAGAAGCAAAGTTGCTTCAAATGGAGGGAAATGAACCTACATTAACAGTGTACTTTGGAATGCAGAAGAGTGACAGGAAAGCAAGCATTCTGTTTCCAAGACAAGTCACATCCTACGCATTTATTATATCAGAACTATACGAGCACTTTTCATTTAAAAGGTGTCGTTTAGTTATAATGTTCTTTAAGTACATTGTAATGGAACAGTAAGTAATTTCTTTCTAGTTTAATTTTCATACAGTGAAAATTTCCTAAAGGCATATTTCCAGAACATTTATTCATCTCCTGCAATTTCAATAAAATGACCTCTGTGTATTTTGTATTTTCAAGCAAGGAAAGCTACAACCAGAATATCAGCTTTCTTTCAAAATCCTTCCTGCTTTACATATTCACAACCCCCGCCACTCTCTGTCTTTTAGTTTTGTCCTTTAGTTGGAATATTTAGCCTGAAGATTTTCTTCCTGACTTCTTTCATCCCATGTCTGTTTGTGGGTTGCTAGAATAATACACAGTTGTCGGAAATCTACCATGGCCACTTTGTTTTTTTCCAAGTCTTTACAATGATAAGTAAATTACTCTAAAACTCTGTGATTAGGCTTTTGGTGAATACAAATTCTGAAGTCTGTGGATAAATAACAAGTTCTCTTGCTAGAGCACAAGAGGAAGTAAGTTCAGTTTCATAAGCTGACTTTCAAATAGTGACACCCCGTTTTCAGCACCAATGGCAATGGGTAGCGTAGCACTGGTTGCCCAGCTCCTCACCATCATTTTTGGGAGTCAGGGCTATAAATGCAGGGCCTTTCTAACAAGTGTGAGGTGAACTCAGTGCTGTGTGATTTTGTAATTCCTTTATCACATCTCATGACAACCATCTTTTCATCCATGCACCTTGTGTTTTCTCACTTAAAACTGTTTCCCTGTTGTTTCAGAGGGGGCTGTATGTTTACTTGTTGAATTTTGAGATTTTGTATGTTTCAGATCTTGATCATTCATCTGGCATAAATATACACATTTTCATTACTTCTTTGAGAATTTCGTACAATGTATTTGTCATTTCTGTATCTTTTGTCCTAAGCTTCTAAGAGCCCTGCTCTTCCAGAATGTGAGCTCTCTTACCATATTCTTCATTATCTTTTAGACTAGAGTAGACATTTTTAATTTTACTGAGTGTAATATCAGTTTTGCTTTGATTAAGCCCTGTATTCAGGAACTTTCTTATGATGTTAGACAAGTTAATATTCTGAGAGAGACAATATAGAGTCTCCAAAACAGTGACAAATTTTAATGTCTCTAGAGTAGAATAAATAAAGAAATAATAAAGAGATGATTAACATTCTAACGTACCTTAGGCTCTCTTCAGCTTGAGGACAGATCACTGAATTTTATGAACAGATACTCCTTGCAATGAATACTTAATGATATTTATTGAATAACCTTGAATCTACGCTGTATTATTTTTTCAATGAGAATATTACTTGTAAGTGAGAAACATTTATAGCATTTTTATACAGCTGTGTTTTTTATGTATTAGCTTTGTATCAGTTCTCCTCTTACTGTTGCAGCCTCTTGTTGCTTGCATGGACTTATTCATGCCAAGGACCTATGGATACCCTTATTTCCTCAAATACATTGACATACTTAGCTAGTGATGTAGTCCATGTAAAGGAAGTTCATTTGGAGGGAGTCACTAGATGTCTTTTGTTGTCAGGAATAATGTTAGATGTATTTACCCTGTTGGGGCTTCCTTTTTTCTGCCTTTGTTTCCCTGGACATGGGTACTTTTTTATTCCTCTGGCCTCTTCAGTCCTAGCCCCTCACTGATGATTGCTGCATTAGGCATACTGTGATTTTATTATGCTGTGTTGAGTCACTCTGTGTCATGCTTGAGAAGTTTGTAAGAAAATGTGTTTCTAGTATGTAGAATGGAGAGTCTAAACATAAAGCACAAGAAGGCAGTGGTTCTCTTTGCTTGTCCCCAGACTACCTACCTTATCTCTTAAACTTAAATAGCTACTGCAGAGCTAGTTTGCCATTGTTTAAAATACAGTGTAAGAGCAAGAGAAAAACCTGCTGTATTCTACTTTATCCCACATGTTGTTGAAAACCGGTTCTCACATTGCTGTTAATGTCGATCCTTTCCTGCAGCCTTGACAGTCTTCTAAGAATAAAGAACACTTTTAGAGAGGAGTGTATTCTTGTATCTCTCCTTTGAATTTGAAGGTTTTTTTTTTTTTTGGTTTTTTTGAGACAGGGTTTCTCTCTGTAGCTTTGCGCCTTTCCTGGAGCTCACTTGGTAGCCCAGGCTGGCCTCGAACTCACAGAGATCCACCTACCTCTGCCTCCCGAGTGCTGGGATTAAAGGCGTGCGCCACCAACGCCCGGTGAATTTGAAGTTTTAAGCAAAAGATTTTTCTCGTTTTCTGATTTCAAACATTTATAAAAGATAGTTATTATCCCACAGAGCTAATGTTCTGTCATAATGCTCAGCTGATTCCAGGCAA
Organism: Peromyscus aztecus; assembly: GCA_902168405.1. NCBI lineage: Eukaryota > Metazoa > Chordata > Mammalia > Rodentia > Cricetidae > Peromyscus > Peromyscus aztecus. Next base: position 23,860 of record CABHPQ010155540.1, read on the forward strand.
GTATATAATTCAGATATGAAACTTCAATATAAAGATACAAGTACATTTAAAAATCTTTACATAGTTTTTCATTTTCACTTTTAATCTATCCATTCTGGTGAGGAGGTTTGAAAGTCTAGAACAATATGCAAATTGAGAGAAATAATCCAGCATGGGGCCAGCCGGGTGGCTTACTAGGTAAAAGCACTTGCCTATAAGCCTCAGGACCAGAGTGAATCTCTGGGATCATGGTGCAGAGTTGTTCTCTGGCATGTATACGCATATGTTGACATACATACATGTATGCACATTTGCACACACAAACAATAAATAAATGCAATTAAAAAATTCTAAGACTGCTACTGTGTAGGAATTACCAGAAAGAAATACTAGATAAAATCCCTAAATTTACCTTGCTGATACAAATTTGTTTTTGCTAGTATGAATAGAAACAAATCCATTTCATGTTTTACCTGTGGATATATAACTTAGCACTAACTGCAGCAGACACAGATTGTACCAGAGTTTAGATGTGGGTTTAACATTGTTATTTCATCTATTAGTGTTAATGCCAGTAAGGAATTTCCACTTAAGCTCTTGTTTTCAAGAACAGTGTTTAATTGAATCCCAGAATTCATTTACAGTTGGGCTCTGAGTAGGATGGACATTTCTTTGCCAGACATATAGTTTGTACATGTGGGTGTAGGAGCAGTTTAATGCTGTTATAAACCTTTTCCCAGACTTCTGTTTCATACTGTTAGAGATGGACTAATCTTGTAATGCTGATGTGGAGGTCATTAAGGAAAGTGCTTGTAAAGGTACTCTGCACACTCAAGATGTGCTCAGTGAGCCCTGCTCTTGGCATTCTTCCTTGGCTTGAGGAAAGAGCAATTTGCTAAGCTATTCAAATATGACTCTGGGTTAGGTTGTTCAGTAAATGACACAATGTTACACAGCAATCCTGTTCTTCCATCCTGAGCAGTTCACTCTTGCTGGGCACTTACCTAACATGATGCAATAACTTCTGTGATTTAAATATGGGCCATTAAGTCACATTGATGTACAATGATACGCTACTACATAAAGAAGTCAAGTGTTAATGCTGCATATGATGTGAGGTTGAGGCAAAAGAAATCTATTGTTTATCTTTGACAATCACAATATCCACTACACTATGTACTGTATATTCAGTAATTAGCCTGAAGCTAGGGCCTGGTTGATATTCATTATTAGCTTTTCAACCCCAGGGGTTGATTACATTTAATCTGCCTCTTTTGGGGAAAGAATATTTCCCAAAGTATCTTGTTTAGCTATGCAAATGTTTACTGCACAACCTCTCCACTTGATTTTTCACCATTGTCCTGGGGCTTCTTTTCCTCAAAATTACTCATTGATCATTGGGGAAGCTACATTCTTATGTGTCCATCCAGGTTTCATGTCTCTCTCCAATGTACTTTTACAAGGATGTTTTGTTGGACTGTGAGGTTTTTGTGGTGTGAGGTAGAAGGTCCCACCAGACGCCAATCTAAAGTTACATGAAATTCCAAGTTCTAGTTTCTAGTACACAGTTTCAGTGTTGCTCCAGTCTGCCTTTGCATTACTTTCTAATTTGGTGATTCAAAAAGATGTTATCATTTACAATATAATGTTCTAAGGAACATAGTAATATTGCAGAAATGTTTGTGCAAATACCAACCATTACAGACTCTCTCAGCTGCCCACTGGTGATGTAAGTACACCTGAAATTATATATTGCCCTTTTCCTCCAGCAACATGTAAGATGCCAACAATAAAAGCCTTATGAAGGTAAAGATTCTTGCCTTATTTGTTCAAAGCACAATGCTTTCAAATAACAGTCATTCCATTAATGTCTTTTGAATGGATGCATTTTGAGTGGCAGACATCTTATTTCCCACTGGTTCCTCTAACAACATGGGTTCATTTTGACACCTACGAATATCAATAGGAGGAAATTTGGACAGTAGAAATTAAACTTTTCTGAGGGAATGAGTTTGCATTTCTATTTTCGTTGGTGTTTTAAATCTTGGAGTATGAAAGATGTTATGGCCCTGATGACAATGGAAAGTATTAAGTCAAGTTATTACATCCTTTGCAGTTGAGGTAGTAAAAATATGTAATTTGAGTTGAATAGGTAAGAGGAATCATGGATTCTACTCTAAAATACTGCGCTAATATTTTTTTTCTTTTATGAAAAATATTTGTTCATGTACTATATCCTGATTCTGCTTTCCCCTCCCCCTCCTCCTCCCAGTGTCCCCTCTCAACAGATCCACCCTGTGTCTGTCCCACTGGAAAACAAACAGGCTTCTAAGGGATAATAATAAAATAAACATAGTAAGATACACAAAAACACATCAGAATAGGATAAAACCACAAACAGAAGGAAAGTCCAAGGAAAGGCACAGGAAACAGATCCATTTCTTCTCACACTCAGAAATCCCCCAAAACATGAAACCAGAAACCATACTAGATATTTAAAGGACGTATAGGGTTAAAAAAAAAGGAGAGAGAAAAATAATAAATAAATAAATAATCAATCAATAAATAAAAATTAAAAAATAAGAAAAAAGGAAAAAGCCATGACATGATCCAATGAGACCACAGACCTCCAAAGATGCTGTTGAGTACATTTTGTATTGGCTATCTACTGCTGGGCATGTACTTTACCCATAGAGTAGTTTTGTTTTGTTTTTTTATTTGTTTGTTTTTCCCCAGGAAGACTCCTTTGAAGAAAACTAATTTTTCATTTTTGCAAGTGTTTGAAGATATGTAGTTGGACTTTTCTTTGGGCTGCCAGCTAACAAATAACACAGAGACTTATTACTAATTATGAAAGCTCAGCCTTAGCTTAGACTTGTCCCTCTAGTGCTTATAACTTAAATTAATCCATTTATTTTTAATCTATATTCTGTCATGTGGCTCATTACCTCATCTCTCTGTACGCCCATGCTGCTTCCTATGAGTCTGGCTGGTAAATCTGCCCTTCTTATTCCCAGAGTCCTCTCTGTCCCCAAAGTCTTGCCTAACCTCTTTTTAGCTATTGGCCATTCAGCTTTTTATTATACCAATCACAGAATACATTTTCACCCAGTGTACAAATATCCCACAACAAAGATAGCTTCTGGGTTAAGGATGGGAACTTGTGTCCACTTCTCCTTTCAACTCTAGTACCCTATCTGGTGCAGACCCGTGTAGGCCCTGTGCATGCTGCCTCAGGCTCTCTGAGTCCATATGTGCATTGGTCCTATTATAATTAGACTTCATTGTTTTCTTGATATACTCCATCTGCTCTGGCTCTTATACTCTTTCTGTCTCCTCTTCTCCGTAGTTCTCTGAGCTCTGAGGGGAGAGATTTGATGGAGACATCCATTTTAGGGCTAAGATCTCTCACTCTGTGCATAGTGTCTGGCTGTGAGTTTCTGTATTTGTTCCCATTTGCTGCAGGAGAAAGCTTCTCTGATGGTGACTGAGCATGGCAGTGATCTATGAATATAGTAGAATGTCAGTTAGAGTCATCTTATTCCTGAATTTTGTTTGTTTATGAGCAGTAGTGCATGGTTTTACCCTCGTTCCCTGGACTATCTTGTCTCAGGTTCTGGATCATCCAAGTAGCATTGGGTATGGGTATTTCTCATGGAGTTGACCTCAAGCCAAAGCAGATATTGGTTGGTTACTCCCAAAAGCTTTGTGCTACAATTGCACTGGCATATCTTTCAGGCAGGACATCATTGTTGATCAAAGTCTTGGTAGCTGGGCTGGTGTTTATGCTTCTCTTTTGGTAGTATGCAGAGCACCTTTTAGTATTAATAACAGTAGTCCATGGGGGTGGGAGGCTCTAGGTAACTACCAGCTTGATTTCTCCATGTTCAATGAGTTGTGTAGATGTTGTCTTCAGCAATGGGTCTTTGCTTTCAGTTTGTGGAGAGAAACCTGTAGCCTTGGCAACAGCCTGGGTTATGTAGGGGTTCCTTCTGACTACTATGAATAGAGCAGCAATGAACATGGCTGAGCAAGTGTCCCTATGGTAGGATGAAACATCCTTTGGGTATATACCTGAGAATGGTATAGTTGGATCTTGAGATAGATCTATTCCCATCTTCCTGAGGAATTAGCACGCTGATTTCCATAGTGGCTGTACAAGTTTGTGCTCTTCGCTAGCAATGGATGAGTGTTTCCCTTACTCTACATCCTCACTATCCTGAGATGTTGTTTGCTTTATTTATCTTAGCCACTCAGATGAGGGTAAGGTGGAATCTCAAAGTAGTGTTTCAATTTTCATTTCCCTGATGGGTAAGAACATTGGGCATTTCTTTAAGTGCTTCTCAGCCATTTGAGTCTCTTCTTTTGAGAGCTCTTTGTTTAGATCTGTACCCTGTCTTTTAAATTGTGTTATTTGTTTTCTTGATAACCCGTTTTTCAAGTTCTTTACATATTTTGGATATTGTCCCTCTATCCCCATTCTGGAGGCTGCATGCAGCACTGTTTGGATGACTGTGTCCTTTGCTATGTAGAAGCTTTTCAGTTTCATGAGGCCCCATTCAATGTTGATCTTAGTGCCTGTGCTAATGGTGTTCTGTTCAGAAAGTCTTTTCCTGTGTCAACGAGTTCAAAGCTGTTCTCCACATTCTCTATCAGGTTCAATGTATCTGGTTTGATGTTGTGGTCTTTGATCCATTTGGAGGTGAGTATTGTGTCATGTGATATCTTTTAAGGAACATCACAATGTAATTATTAAAACTTGGAAATTCTTATGCTTCTTTTCTCTTCTTTAAAAGTATCTCAAAATGAAATGACTGTCAGCCGGATGAGGCACATGCCAGTAAATACTGCCAGCTTGAGATGGTTCTTATCCCAGGACTTTTTTTTTTTTTTTTTAGAATTGTCTATAAGCCAATCTTGAGAAAATCTTAGTTACTTGCAGAGTTTTTCTCTGTAAAGAAGTGAGTTCAGTCCTTATCTTTATCTGGCAATTTTCTAAAACCATATAACGTAACTTATTTTGTAATTATGGTTAAACAACTCACCTTTTCAAATAATCTTAGTGTAACATGTATATACTATGGGAAGCATAATGATTATTTTATCATCTAAAAATACAAATATATAGTGCTTAGGTTTTCAGGTTCTGTGTGTATGTTCATATATGTGATCTTCATTATAGAAGTTTCACATTGATAATATATGAATATCCTATTCTGAAAGCAACATATTGTCCATGTAACATCAATATCAGTAGAATATAAGGAGGAGTCTTGAATATTCTGTTAGTGACTATGCCTTAATTACATTATTACTGTTAGCCAAAACAGGATGAAAGAGATTTACCTGATGAGTCATCTTGACTGCCCAGGAATGGTGGATATTTTAAGGAATCACTTGAGCAAGATGCAGTTTTAAACATGCTTGAAAGTAGACATTAATAAAACAATATTTGAAATGCATCCTTTGAAGTAATATCTATTTGGGGAAGCTTCAATGCCCAAAAGTGTTCCTGGCATTCAAAAATACTAACTTAAAATGTGGTGAACAAATCATAAGTTTCAAAACAACCAAGATATCTAAAACCCTATGAATGTTGGGTAAATTTTGTCTGCATACAAATATAGAGTTGCCTTTATTTTATTGTAATAGTTATGTCCAAGTTCATGCATTCGTTTGTGATAAGCAAGACACTTATTATCACTTTATTAGCAAGACAGGTGCTGGAGTCAAGGTTGCTCTGCCGGTTTCATTTTATTTATTTGTTTTTATTTATTTATTTATTTCATTTAATAGTATTGTAATATTTAATAGCAGTGAAAGATGTAACATTACAGAGTGAAAACTTTAAAACAATAAAGTACTGGATTACACCTTCCTATGATCATGTGTGGCCACTGGATAAGCAAGGCCTGACAGGGTAATTGAAGGTGCCAGGAGGATACCTGTATATGAGGGAACTCTTGGTAACATTCAGGAAGTTTAAACATCCAATGTCACAATCAAGAAGCACACCAACTTGGCCCAATGGCTTCTCTATGTAGTTCCAGAATACTGGGCATGTGGTGAGGAGATTGTAATGATTACCCTCCTTCACACACACAAGAAGGAATGCACCCTCAGATTCCATCATTTGGTTTCTACTCCTTAACCAGGAATCCTTACAGACTCCTACAGCCTAGTCACAAGAGTCCTTCAAATCAGTCTCCCAGTAATATTTCCCCGAGATGAAGCTCTGTGATCCCCAGGAAGCAAAATAGAATCCAGCAGAATCTGCAGGTGTATCTTTATGGTGAAGTCTGAAGCTGAATCTTCTCATGACACTAAATAGGTTCATCTTGGAATGAAGTATGGTTAGGTCTTCAAAGAAAATGTGCGCTTGGAACTGGTTGTAACTTTCAGTCAGTCCAGTGATGAGTAGGGCATTGAGTTCTGGTTTCACAGCCTGGGGCATGCTCAGCTGCATTGACTCACTCCTTCTGAACATGTCATCCGATTCCTGCAGGAGGAATGTCCACATATGGCTCCTGGGACATTGCCATCAGCTCCTGATACATTTCTCTTAGCTGTTGGCTCTTTTGGATCATCATGGCTTCACTTGTCCTGAGTTTCTCTAAAACACATTGGCCTTCATTTCTCATAGACTCCTTGTGTTGCAATTCCTCTTCACAGAGGAGTGGGTGCAGTTTTGTATACTCTGACCTGATCATTTGTTCCCGCAGAGTCAAGTAGTCCATCCACAGAGTTGTCAGTCTGTTCTCTGCCTCTAAATTCTCTTGATTTTCTTGGATCTTCTCCCATAAAGATGGCATTTGCTTCAGAAGTCTTTCCATTTGACTCTCAGCAGCTGCTTCAATGGGACAGTGTCTGTGTCCTCTGTGCTCATGGGAGTGAGAGCAGAGTTGACAGAGGAAGAGCCTGCTTACGCTGAAAGTTTGATGGGATGTTTCATTGTCCAAGTTGTGGACTTTATTATGTGGACAGAGACATTACTAATGAATTTGTGTTTATTAGATTATTTAATTTGTCCTTTCTATGTTCAATCTTTGCTTTGTTCCTATTCTTTATTTTTTTAATTGTGAGAATGTATTTGTATGTGGGTTTTTGTACCTATGAATGCAAATGTCTGCAGAATCCATGAGAGTGCCAGATTCCCTGGAGCTGGAGTTGCTGGCAATTATGATCCATCTGATGTGCTTAGAACCAGAAATTGGGCTTTTTGCAAGAACAGCAAGCAAGTGCTCTTAACTTCTGAGCCAACTCCTAAGTTCTAATTTTACTTTTCTAGTGGCAATGAAACAATTATAAACACCCTCTCTTCTATTGTAATTTTTTTTCAAGGGTTGAGAATTGTAATCTACATATTAAATTTTAATTTTTGCAGATTTATTGATTTATTCAGTATGTATGCCTGTGATTATGTGCCTGCCACAACATGCATGTGGTGGTCAGAGAACAACTTGAAGGAATCTGTTCACTTCTTTTACTGTGTGGGTTCCAAGGACTGAACTCGGGTTGTCAGGCTTGTCAGCAAGCACTCCTAGGCACTGAGACATCTTGGCAGCCCCATATATTACATTTGGTTATCAATGTTATGGAATATCTGCATGAACATCCATACTTATCTGTGCATATCTGAACTATGCAATGTGATACTTTTATATAAATACACATATGGCATTATGGCCATGTTAAGCAAAGTAGCACATCTATGATCTCTCTTTGTTACTCATGTTTACATGTTCTGTAAGAAGATACAAAAATCTTTTCAAAAATATGTGTGTGTTCTATAATATAACTTCTCTGTCTGTCTCTGTCTCTGTCTCTCTCTCTTTTATGCACACGCACGTACATACATATGCACTTGGAGGTGATATATATATATTATCCCCTGTATGAGTGATGGCATTAGACTACATGTAAAAGAACTAAGTGTGTACCCAACTTACTAGTGTGAGGGTGTTGAAAAGGCAGTGTGCCTTGTCAATCATGGAAGTAAGGAAGATTTCATAGAGGCAAGTTCAGGGCACTTCTTGTCACGGAACTTATGAAAATATTAAGTATATATAATAGTTTTCATTAACTTCTGGAGCAAGGCGATTTAAGTGTTGATATATGAGCTTTGCAAATCAGTAAAGTACACTGGTGTTCATGTGTCATCATGTAGAATGTGGCCTTTTCTGATGCCAGACATGTTTTTGTTGACCTTTCTTAATGAAGAACCTAGAGTGGTAGGTCTTAGCCAAATTCAGATTTAATGATCAAGAGAAAGTACATGGACATTGAAGTGTAAGGAAAGAGTTGTGCTTTTAGGAAGTTTAAATGTGTTACATGTAATAAACAATGGGAAAGAAAGATCAGCCTACAGCAACAACAAAAGCTCAGGAATTGAAAATGAATGGCAAGAAAGAGTAAGATATGGAGCTGAGAGACCTTGAGTAAGTGAAAAGACAGTGAAAGAAACAGGCGAAAAAGTTTATTGACTAAATAAGTATCTAAGGGGGAAAGAGTGGGCAAAGCAATGCTTAGGAAGAAGGAAATTTGAAAGATAGGACTAGGAAAGGGAATTGATTTATAAAGAGGATGCGAGCATTCGATTTTACATTAGTTAGGAATGACAGCCGGACATGGAAACGAAGGCAGTTATGCAGCAGATGGGAATCCTGATGAAAAGTTCTAGACGGAATGCTTTCAACGTCATTTAAGTAAAAACAATATTCCAGATTTCAGAGGTGGAAAAAATGAGGCAGAAGCTCCAACTGACCTTAAGCGCTGGAGAAAAAAGTTACAAGGGATAACTACAGAAGGGTGTGGACTGGTGGGGAGTTCATGTAGAAGGATTGGGCTACAGGAAAAGATAGGAAGAATGAGGCCGTGGTTGTAGTCCATGAAGCAAGTATAGGAAGAACGGCTTATTTTAAAGGACAAAGCAAAAGATGTAACAGAGTGTCCACAGTGCTATAGAAGGTGGTAGTTTGCTGGAGCTACAAGGTCACTGGGGTGGATTGGAAAGTCATTGTATTACTAACATATAGGGTACTTTGTAAATACAAAGCTTAAAGGCTCAATGAAGTGTGTAAGACTATTGAAACACAAGAAATAATAAAGGCCAGCACTTAGTGAATGTGAAAATCAATGTGTGAAAAACATAAAACCCGAAAAAAGTGGGTTTAAATGAACGTTGTTGACTTAAAGTCGATTGGTTAAAAAGAGAAACCATGTTCAACAGTGCAGTCATTATCCGTACAATGAAAGTGAAGATAATATAAAACCCTTGGTTTGCATGGTAAGTATGCTTGAGTCACTGTGTTTGGGCCAGTGAGAAGGCTCAGTGGGTACTGTATTAGTCACTTTGTGCTAATATTATAAAATACTATTTCCAAAGCAGTTAATGGATTAAATGGTTTATTTCAGTTTATGGTTTCAGAAGGGCAGTCCGAAATAGCCTTGCAGGCATGACAACAGATGGCAGTATAGGAAGCTTAGAGATCATATCTTCAACCACAAACATGAAACATGGAGTGAGCTGGAAATAGAATGAAACTATGGACTATCAAGGCCAGCCACCCAGTGCTGTGTGTCCACCAGATAGGATTCTTGTTATGAAAGTTCTGTAATCTCCTAAAACAATGCCATTCACCAGGGACTAACTAACAGCAACTCAATTCTTCAATACACAAGCCTATGGGGAACATTTTTCACTTAAACAACATGTTTCTTCATTTATTATAATAATTGATTATTTCTTGGAGGGTTTTTCAATGAAATCTATGAATTCAAATCAATGCCTTTTGTGTAGGAAATAGGTCAATAAGTGTTCATAGCCAATTTACCTTTACTTAGTTTTTTAAAAACTTAACACATTTTAATTTTTAATCTAATGTACAATTGGTAGTACTTTTTAGATTTTTAACTACAGTTTACTACAATAAAATATTTCTTAAATATTCTACATTATTGAATGAATGTAAAATATCATGAAATTTCAATGAACTGTTATGAAATTAAAAGATGAAAAGACATCTGAAAACTTTCAAAAGAAAAGAGTATAGTTAACATATATTTGATATGAAGTTTTTGGTGTATAGGCAATTAACTGAGATAAGTCCGTAACAGTTACTAGTGCATTTTAACTCTCAATAGTAGTGGAACTGTGTTGTTGAGGGAATGGCATGTGTAAGAAAACACATCTTTGCTACTCCATGTAATCCTCAGGCACAATGATCCTACATACCATATAGAGAAATGTATACATCAATTATCTCATTCTAATGGGTTCTGCCCCAAATTAGTGGCATTTCATTATCAAGCACAGGTTTTACAAGTTAGCGTCTGTGACTGGGTATAAGCTCAGGACAATGTGAAGCATGAGTAAGGGCTCATGTGTTGTACTGTCTTCACTAGCCCTACCTCCACTATGAGACCACGTCTGGGACCCAACATGTGGACAGAGCAACAGAGTAGGAACTTTCTCTCTAGTGCAAACACCATAGCAACTCCTGCCCCTTCAAATGGTCATACATACCAATGGGAGATCAATCCAGAATACAGACCTGTTTAGTAAATCTATGGACAATCTGAAAACCACAAGTGTTTGTTTTAAGCAATAAAATATAGGGATTAATATGTGTCAGTTACTTCTCTTTGGGTCAACTCATTTAGTAGATAAAGGGCTTTTAGTGCCCTTATATTTGACAATTAAATTTAAACTCCTTTTATCAAATGAAATTTTAGATATTTTATGTTGCAAAACAGTGTCCATCCATGAAAAAGAAAATTCTCCACCAAGTTTAGAGTCTGCAGATTCCCCAGTCATTATTTATTTCATCAACCTTTGATGAAAACATTTGTGAGGATGACTAAATTTGACTTTAAGTTGTTGCCAAATATGTATGATTTTTTTTTTAAAAAAAAAACAACTGCTCAGTATGCATTGTCACACACACTCTTGAAGTTATAGAACTGGTGTGAGGATTAAAATGGATGAGATACCTAAAAAGATTCCTTCAAATTTATTTTTGAGCATGTTCCAAGTATCATTAGCCACGGCTGTGGAGGAAGAGTATTTACATGGAATATTTTTCTGTAGCCAAATTCTACAAAGATTGCTGCTTTTTGCTCCTGCTATAAATTCCACAAGTCATATAAGTAATCAGCTCTCTGATATTTGAACATGTTCTAGTCATTCAAATTGGAGAAAATGATCTGATTGATTAATGAAAAAATTCCAGGTGAGTGTGTGGTGATCAATAATCATAATCCCAGAACTTAGGCTCAGGCAGGAGGATTTCCATGAGTTTTCAAGCAAGTCAGGGCTACATAGTAAGACCCTGTCTCAAAAATCTCACTCACTAGCCAAATAAACACATAAATAAATGCTTAGTGTAGTAGACATGCTTTTAGTATCTACCTTTTATTTTATATTGAGACTTCCAATAATATTAAACTAAATCTCTCATGCAAGTTTATATTTTAGTTCCTAAAATTCAGCTCCTTTAGTTATGAATAAAGGTTCCAGAGGAAGCTGACTTACACCTTAAGTAACTTAAGTCAGACTTGTGTTCTGGAGGATAAATCTTTCTAGGGGGGGGATGAAAAGTTCCTTCATTCTTTTGACACTTGTTGTGGAAATCACCTGCTAGCCACCTTTCAACCTAGCCAGAAAATCCAATCAGCTTAAGAGCATTTTAATGTACCTATGGCAGTCCTCGGAATGTAAGATTAGGAGAGAAAGTAGGTCTGCTGACCTTCATAAGTGGTATACCATAGTTACTCTGGGAATGATAGAATTAGCTTAATTTAAGCTGCAATTTGATGGAAATGTTGTCCTGCTTAAAATGAGATACTCTGCTGGTGCCCACAACGTGAGGAAGGCTGTATGCCTCGAGTTTCTAATGTGATAGAAACCCAAGTGGGCCCACTAAAGTCATTTTGTCATCAGTAATCAGCAAGAGGTTGCCCTCAATGCTTCAGTCTCCAATTTTTAATTTAACAAGAAAGCTTAAGTGTGCAGTAGTGTGGAGTATATACGAGTCAGCTTTTTCCTTAGAAAGAAAGTGCAGTACTTTGCTTCCTCTGACCTTGAGTCAAAAGCTTTAGAAGTACGTGAAGAATGTGATTCTGAGTGGATTGGGGGTGAGCTGGATTGAAAAAGAGGGAAGAGCTGCTTTGAACATGACCAGATGGTAATTTTTACTAGTTGGCAGTGTGCTGAAAAGCACATTTTCTGAAGGAAAGTATATATTTTAGACTGGCACAACTGAATGTGCAAAAGCATCCAAAAATAGATAAAATATTCTTTAGCTTTGAAGTAAAGTTATGGTAAACTTGGATAGTGCATGGAGTGTGAGTGCACTATTTAGAGTAAGGAAAGACAGAGTGATTCTCATTCGAAGAATTCCAAGTGAAGAGAGCTTGCCTAAAGTGACATTATACCCTCTAAAACTTGAATTCTCTCCGTAAGCCATTTCTAGGATAAATAGAAAGCCGGGTGGTAATCATTTAATAGTTACTCCCTCCTTCTGCTGCTGCTGCCGAGGGTATCACCAACCTTGTTAACTCCCAGTCAATATTTTTACAGCTGTAAACCAACTTACCACTAGTCATCCCAAAGGAGTCATGTGAAAGTCTACTGTTGCACGTTAAAGAGCTTGATGCCCTGCTCTTTGCTCATAAGAATACTTGTACTAGTGACGAGAACTGAAAATCATCACAACCCACCTACCAAGAGTCCTTCTATTGAAGCTTCCCTCATATTATATTTTTGCTTCAACACTAGATTAGTTTTCTGAACTATTTATCAATTTGTTTTCTGTAAATTTTGATTATTAAGTGTAGTTGGAGATTTCTCCAGTCCTGCAGGGGCCACAGTCACTCAGACCCAAGTAAACACACAGAAACTTATATTACTTATAAAATGTATGGCCGTGGCAGGCTTCTTGCTTATCTAGTTCTTATATCTTAAATTAACCCATTTCTATTAATCTATAAGTTGCCACGTGGCTTGTGGCTTACCGATACTTTACATCTTAATTCTCATGGCGGTGGCTGACAGCATCTCCTGACTCAGCCTTCCACTTCCCAGAATTCTCCTCTCCACTTATTCCACCTATACTATACTTCCTGCCTGGCTACTGGCCAATCAGCATTTTATTTATCATTCAATCAGAGCAACACATTCACAACATACAGAAAGGCATCCCCAGCAATTAAGAATTTATTTTTAATTTCAATTAAATTTGTTATTTGGCTATCTTATAATGTGAATCCTCTATTGACCAATTGTTCAGCATGGGGATGTAGTGACTCATGAGTTCTTTCTCCATTCATGACTAACTAGTGACAGGTGTTGTCTTGTTCAGTTCCAGTGGAGGCAACCTCAGCAGTTATGGGATCATGGTTGTGTAATGGATGTGTCATTGCTAGAAAACAGTATTTTTCAACTCTTCTTATCTCTGGTGTGTGTGTGTGTGTGTGTGTGTGTGTGTGTGTGTACATATATATTTATATATGTGTGTATAATATATATGTGTGTATATATGTATATATATGTATATATATATATATATTATCCTATTTATAGCTGATCATTGAACCATCACTTAATCCTAGCACTTACAGCAGCAGTCTGTGCACTCACTGCTGTTCATTGCATAGAACACATTCTTTGATTGAAGTTGAGAATAACATTTGTCTATGGGTATAAACATAAATATTTAGAAGGTAGTTTGAATAAATGTCCATTTATCTAGGGTGTACAACCTTTTCCACCATGAGTTTTTTTTTTTTTTTTAACCAGGCTTACAGTACCAGTGATGAATTCTATGGAGCAGATCAGAAATCTAATCAGAGACTGGTTGGTTACCCCAGGAACTATGGTTCCACTATTACATCAGTTGGCACATCAGTTGTCTAGCTGCTTGTCCCTGTAGTTCATAGATTTTACAGCTTGTTAAGCCCATGCCATTGATGCTTTTTTTCTTAATAGCCTGCATAGTACCTTTTGGGGATGTGAAATAAGAATGAAAGAAGAAAACTTCCCACTCAGTTCTGCTTGATTGCTCTGTCTTGTGATGAAGCTTTATGGTGTCCTCAGCAATTGAGTCCTGAGTATTCCGGGAAGGCAACCTTTACAAACTGTAAATGCCTGCATGGTTTTGGGGGTCTTTGAAATGAGATGTCTTTGATAACAATTCATAATGAAGTAGCCCATATTTGACACTGGTATCTTTGTTTAATAACCCTTGATTTTTCAGTATTATTTACCCTTGCAGGATATCTCTCTTCCTTTTCAAAACATATTTATTTAATTGGTTTACAAAGTACTCAGTTTTCCATATTTTTTTTCGTGCAACCTATGTTTTGGTTAGCTCTGCCACCTTTTCTCCTCATCTTCCTCATGCTCAACATGCATATCCCTGCTTAAACACATATGCAAATGTTTCTCACTATTTACTAAATTCGATCCTCGTCAGCTGTTGGTAAATTTAAAGTTATCAAAAGTTATAAAAGCAACCCTGTCAGGCAGCCTGGTTCATTGTTAATTTCTCATCTGCCAATCGGAAATGATTAAGATTCTTTTGTCAATCTGCGCTCTTTAAAATGTAGTCTAAATTAAAAATTCATATGACAACACGTTTTGAAAACATCTTCTCTGTAGTTGCCATTGTCATGACTTTTCCTTAGATCCTTATCATATCAGGCATGCATCCTTCGGGGCCTTCTTAGATCCTCCCTCCCAAAGCCTGATTTTATGTATATCCCATCTCATGCTCACGGAACCTCCTGAAAAATAAATATAACTACTTCCTTTACTTGTGTTTTTCATTTTTTTCTCCCTTTTCCTTCATATTGTGCATCCTTGTGTTATGACCGTGAGTGACATTTTTCTTTGTGGCTTGGTGAAAGCGGTTGCTTCATTTATTGTTTTGCACACATAGATGCCCATACCCTTCGGTCCATATTCCACAGTAGTATTTTCATTGATTGTGTCAGATTAAGTATCCTCTGATGTAGGCTTTGTCACACTTTCATAGCATGTAGAATTTTTTATTCTTTCTTTACTTTTATTTCTTTTGTTGTTGTTGTTTTGAGACAGGGTCTCTCAGTGTAGTCTGGCTGTCCTGAAAACTCACTCTCTAGACCAGGCTGGCCTCAAACTCAGAGATCCACCTGCCTCTGTCTCCCAAATGCTGAGATTAAAGGCATGTGCCACAGCTGCCCTGTGTAGAATTTTTATTTAATGTTTCTCTGGGGCTGTGTGCCTGTAGAAATTAACATTGTTTGGAACATTTACTTTGATTTTTCCAAATATGTTATTTAAATATAGCATCACTTAAAATATAAATACTTAAGGCATATTCACTCTTAAAAAGTTATCTTTGCCTTAGAGACCATCTGCTCTGAAACATGTTTGTTATAAAAGCTACCATCTTAACCTCTTTACCATCCAACCATCCGACAACCAGCATACAATAAAAAGTAACAGGCTACAAAACATTTGGCTTAAAGACTGCGTTAGAACCTTAATCTATGAAAACCACAGTGGGTCACAACTTTCTACAGAGTGATAAAGCCCATATGAGTAATGGTGATATATTTCTGTTTATGCTGATAAAACTAAACATATTGCTTTATGACATTAAATTTCAAGGAAAAAGTACATTTAGAAAAGGTCATAGAACCTAAATCAAGCAAGTGAGAATTATAGATAATACCTTTTTTCAAGAGATTAGTAATCTGACATACTTTTACCAGGAAATACTGTTCCTTTACAGAAGATCTGGTATTTTATAGAACTTGGACTTGTAATTCTATGAAATATATGTATACACATGTGTGTATATTTATAATACATATTAGAATTTACCTCTCAGCTTTGAGAACTAGTGTCCAAATGACTTTTTAAAAATTCTTTGTCTAGACCTTTTTTTAGATTCTCAGGAATTTGTGGATTGTGTATTGTTGTATCAGTGCAAATGGCCATGGATCCCTGAATTTTAAGAGTACCATGTAATTACATCATAGATGCATTGCTTTTATATGTTTTATTTAATTCAGTGCACATCTTGATCACTAGGGAGAGTTAAACATTGAAGTGAAGACCAGTGAGAATAATATGCCCCTTAGTCATTGGAGAAACCACATCACAACAAGTGGTTCTCCTAATTCAGTTCTTACTTTTTT
>CABHPQ010155542.1:0-22616 GCA_902168405.1 Peromyscus aztecus
TGGGGCGGCCGGTGCCGCTAGGCCGTCGGATGCCGTCGGGGTGCGGCCCCGGAGGTTATGGCGAGAGCGAGTCGAGCGCCAGCGAGGGCGAGTCACCGGCCTTCAGCTCTGCCTCCAGCGACTCCGACGGCAGCGGAGGCCTCGTGTGGCCTCAGCAGCTGGTGGCGGCCGCCGGAGCCTCGCCATCGGGGCCCGGGGGTGCGGCAGGTGTTGCGACCCCCGCGGGCCCCGCCAAGGTCTTCGTGAAGATCAAGGCATCGCACGCGCTGAAGAAAAAGATCCTGCGGTTCAGGTCCGGTTCTCTGAAGGTCATGACGACTGTGTGAGTTGGGGGTGGATGGGCTTGGGATCCACGTCCATGGCCTCTGCACCCCCACACTTCTCATCCTCGACCCCCTCCCTCCACACCCACCTTCCAAAGACCACCGGTTTTCTCTGCTTCCAAAGACCCTCCTCACTCACTGCCCGCTGTCCATAGCCGTCCTGGAGAGGCTGCCCCTCTCCCCCCATTGAGAGGCGCTCAGATTGTCCCAGTACAGCTGTTTTTCAAAGCCTTGAACCAGAAAGGAAGGGCCCCTCTGTGGGCCTCGCTCTCCCCATCTGTACAATGGATGTCCATGTATGCAAAAGCAGTAATTCCGTTCGGGTCCCCTCTCCCGTTTTAGTTTAAAGGCTTAGTCTGCTCCCTCTCCATTTCTCTCATAGAGCTTTCTCGTTCCTCTTTCCCTTGCCCAGATTGGGCTCCCCTCTCATTCACAAAGTGCCCCCTCCATGTCCCTGGACCCTTAGGATATCCCCTGGGGCCCCCGGGTCAGAGACTCTGACTCAGGTTATGCCTGCAGAGTGCCCTGGAAGAAGTGGCACTGTCTTAGGGCCTTTGAGGGTTAAGTAGGAGTTGCCAACACCTGGAAAGGACTCACTCTTTCTGCTCCATCCCTGGACAATTATGGAGGATTGGGAGGTTAGAGAGAGGAAGATGGTTTCAATCTCGTGCCTCTCCCCACAGGGAGTGGGGGAAGCTCAATGACCCTCAGCTGTTCCAATCCAGTGGGTTTTTTTATTTTTTATTTTGATTTAAAAAATTACTGTATTTATTATGACAATGGTGACTCCCCGGTGCATGGGGGGCCAGATTCTGTGTGTTTCTCTAACCTCTTTGTAAATAAATGCACAGTGTTACATATTCCCTGGATTCTTGTTCCCTGTTAAAATGAGAGATGTGGCCTTTTTTCTTCTGACCGGCGTCCGTGGAGCACCTTCAGTTTGCTGTGGAACCAGCAAGGTGCAGAGCCAGGTGGAGAGTCCCCAGTGGGATTTCAACATCACTTCATGACCACTGACTGTGTCTTTGGTGACTGATCTTTGAGTTGTGTTTGGAAGTCGTTATGTTTTCGTAAAAATGGCAAGTCATCAAGAACAGAGCTGGGGCTGTGACTCGGGGGATCAAGTGCTTCCGGTACAGGTGTGAGGCCCTGAGTGTGGGTCCTCAGAGCCCTTGGAAAGCCCCACTTAGTGACTCCAGCATGCCTCACGGAGACAGTGAAGGGCGGAGACGGGAGACTCCCTGGCAGCTCAAAGACCAGCCACACCGGTGCATGCAGTAGCAAGTGGAAGCCAAGGACGGACATGCTAGGTTGTCCTCCGGCCTCCACACAGCATTGCTTGTGCATACTTCACATATGTACACACACGCTAAAATAATTATAAAGAAGTCATCAAGGTTAGGGGCTGGGGAGTTCACTGTTGTGCAAGCAAAGAACCTGAGTTTGGATCATTAACACTCACGTAGAAGCCAGGCATGGTGGGAAAAGCTAGGGAAATAGAGGTGGGCACATCTCTGTGAGCTCCAGGCCAGCCTAGGCTACATAGTGAGCTCCTGGCCAGCCTGGGCTACAGAGTGAGCTCCAGGCCAACCTGGGCTACAGAGTGAGCTCCAGGCCAACCTGGGCTACATAGCCCTGTCTCAAAATAACATTTAATAATAAAATAAAAAACAACTGCTGTTTCATTGAGACAGGGTTGTCCCTGGGTAGCCCAAGCTGGCTATGAACTTGTTATATTCCCCACATTGGCCTGAAGCTGGAGATACTCCTGCCTCAGCCTCTGGAGTTTGGGACCATAGGCATGCCCCCACCACATCTTGCAGTCATGTTCATTTTGAAAATCTCAGGGGCATGGGAGTGAGGATGTCGGGTTAATTAGCATATCTTCCAATCTGCTTTTAATTTTACTTTTTGTTGTTTTGAGACAAGGTTTCTCTATGTAGCCTTGGCTGTCCTGGAACTTCCTCCGTAGACCAGGCTGGCCTCAGAAATCTGCCTGCCTCTGCCTCCTGAGTGCTGGGACTAAAGTGGTGGGCCACCACTGCTCCGCTGTTTTTACTTTTTATTCTTATGTATATGGGCTGTTTTGTCTGCATGTATGCCTGGTGCCCACAGAGGCCGGAAGTTGTCAGATCCCTTGGAATTGAACTCAGGTCCTTGGAAGAGCAGCCAATGCTCTTAACCACTGAGCCATCTCTCCAGCCCCTATTTCTCTGCTTTGGCACAGCCTTCTGTATGGGATTTGGCCTTTGTATTTCTTTTTTTGCCTGTTCATAGCCTTTACACATTTTTCTACTGGATGAGCCCAGAAACTATGCCCATTTTATGGATGGGTAAATAAATACCTGGAAAGGGCATTACTAACCCTGGTCACAATCCTTAGGACAATCAGGATTCAGAGCCAATCCCCACCTTCTTCCACAGTGGAGAGAAGGGGATGTATGTATCTGACCAGGTGGGTCCTTGTCCCTTACTGCACTGAGAGAAAAGAGCCCAGGTCTGCCATGCTCTGGAGGACACAGCAGGGAACAAAACAGAGTCCCTGTCCCACTCTAGTGAGGACAGAGGAGACAGGTAATAGGAAATGGTGGGCTGGGGTTGGGCTCAGTGGGCAGAGAGCACTTGCCTAGCATGGACGAAGCCCTAGGCTCCAACTGAGCACCCAGAAACCAGGCGCGGCTGTGTACATCTGTAATCCCAGCACTTGGTAGGTGGAGGCTAGAGGATCTGAAGTTCAAGGTCATCCTCGGTTTCCTAGTGAGTTTGAAGCTAGCCTGGGCTATGTGAAACTCATAGGTGACTGGGTAAGTAGATGGCTGGCTGGATGTTTAGGGGCTGGGAGCTGGAGATGTGGACCTCTTGCTTAGCAGACACGGGCCGTGAGTTTGATCCTCGGCCGTGGGGAGTGGGAATTCTGTTATTTTCCAAAGTGGTTGCTTGTAAGGCCCTGGGGACTATTTGTTCCACTCAAGAGGCAGCTGAGGTCAGAAGGGGGAGGGACTTGGCCAAGGTTTCACAGGTCCTTAGTGATGGTCCAAATAGAAATGGTCATACCGCTCCCAGCCCACGGAACTTTTTCTGTTGTTTTTGTTTTCCCAGACAGAGTTTCTCTGTGTAGTTCTGGCTGTTCTGGAACTCTCTCTGTAGATCAGGTTGGCCTCGAACTCAGAGACCCACCTGCCTCTGCCTCCCAAGTGCTCACTGAACTTTCTGTGTAGCTGAGGATGACCTTGAACTCCTGATTCTCCTGTCTCCCTCTCCTAGGTGGTGGCATCTAGGATTGGAGGTGTATACTACTAAACATGTCTCCCCTACCTCCCTCTTTGTATGTGTGTGTTTGAAATGGGGTCTCACTCACTCTGTAGACAGGCTGGCCTTGAACAGGCAATCCTCCTGCCTCAGCCTTCTGAGGTATTACAGCTGTGCCCATTCCATGCCTGGCTAATGGCCATGTTCTTGATTCCGCCTTCCTCAGCATGTCTGCTGTACACATCTCTTCCTTGGTCACAGCAAGAGATCTTGGGCAGGGGTGGGAGTGACTTAGAAGTTGATAAGGAGCATGGGAAGGGAACAGCAGATAGGCATGGGGGCATGTGCCCATTATCCCAGCATTCAGAAAACAGAGGCAGAAGAAGTGTTTTGAATTTGAGACCAGGATGGACCACATGGTGAGCTGGCCAGCCTGAGCTACACAGGGAGATCCTGTCTCCATATTCCATCTCCTCAAAAGGAGGGACAGTAACATTTGAGTGGCTGTCTAAGGGACATCAGGCTCTGGATAGTTTGGACAGGAAGAGCCTGTGCAAAGGCCCTGAGGCAAGGCTGTACCTGGCGGATTAATCAGACTGCACTAAGGCCAGGATATCAGAAGCAAAAGGAAAGAGCAGTGGAAGAGACACAGGCCGTGCTGGGCATTGGGTGAGGCCCTGAAGCCATAGACACAGCTTTAAGTATGGAAGGCACGGGAGAAACCTGGGCAGAAGAGAAACTTGTTTTTCATTTTGCCCGTCAGTTTTTTGTTTTGTTTCGTTTCATGGGAGGAGTTAAAAGCCTCATTGAAATGTAATCTGTACACCCTAAAACCCACCCATGGGAAGTGTACAGTTCAGGCCAAGTGTGAGGGTCCCATTCCAGTGCGTGGAAGGCAGAGACGGGAATCTCTGAGTTTATGGCCAGCCTGGTCTACATAGTGAGTTCCAGGCTAGCCCCCTCACCAGCCTCCTGACATCTCTTCTTGTTCTGGTCCTCTTAAGCTTGCTAGAGGAGCTGGAGAGATGGCTCAGTGGTTAAGAGCACTTGTGTTCTTGCAGAGGACCCGGGTTCGATTCCCAGAACCCACATGGTGACTCACAACTGTCTACAATTCCAGTTCCAGGGGATCTAACACGATCTTCTGACCTCCACGGACACCAGACATGCATGTGCACAGATATACATTCAAACAAAACACTCATACTCAAACATAAAACTAAAAGAATAATTTTAATAACAAAAATTAATTTTGGGGGGCAGGAGAGATGGCTCGGTGGTTAAGAGCACTTTCTGTTCTTGCAGAGGACCTGGGTTCAGTTCCCAGCACCCACGTGGTGGCTCACAACTACTCATGGGTACCTGCATGGTGCACATACACACATTCAAGCAAAACACTCATACACATAAAATAAATCTTTGAGAAAAATTTTAAGAAATTGCTATGTAGCTAAGGCTGGCCCCATGCTGAATGCTGGAATTACAGGTATGTGGCACCCATGGTTTCCTGCATGTTAGGAAGCGACTCTACCAACTAAGACACCATCCCCCACCCAGTCCCCTCTCCCACTGCCCTTTTTAGCCAGAGTCTCACTCTCTAGCACCAGCTAAGATGGAACTCACTATGTAGTCCAGGCTATCCTGCAATTTCGTCTTTCAGGCTCATCCTCCTCAGTGCTGGGATTATGGGTACCCTGAGACTTGTTTTAAGACAAAGAAAGACCTTGTGACTTCTCTTCAAGGAACAGGCTGATGGGGGTCAGAGGCAAAAGGCCAGATGTGGAAGCCAAGAAAATAGTGAAGCCGGAGGGAGTTTGTGGGAAGAAACTGGATTCTGGACGTGTTTAAGATGCTTAATACTTCAGGACTTTGAGATGGCTCAGCCGGTTAAAGGACTTTGTCACCAGCCCAAGGACCTGAGTTCCACCCTGGGATCCACATGATGGGAAGAGAGAACTGAGGCTTACAAGGTGTCCTCTGGCTTCCACACCAAGGCTGTGGCACAGGCACACACCTCCCCATACACACAATAAATAAGTAAAGTGTAAATATATATATATATATTTAAATAATGGAGCGGCTGCTGAGGTCTGTAGATTAGGAGGGAGCTGGAGGTTATCCATTCCGTGTCCATCTGTCCTCCCTCCTCCTTCCTCTAGCCTTTGGTCGGGAGACGGGGTCGTCACCCTGTCTTTCCAGCTTTAAGTAAGTAAGCTGGGCTTCCTCCTCAGGGGCACCCTAGGCCAGATCTGGAGATGAAAAACAGCTGCGGGAGGCGCCGGGCTCGGCGCAAACCCAGGCCCCTCCTAGGCGCCGGCAGACACCGCTGGGCTAGTCTGGTGGGGGGAGCTCCTTGGCTCCCCTCCCCCTCCCGCAGCCCCGGCCCGGGGCCCTGGCACGTCCGGTGCGCCTGATGCTTTCCAGATGTGAGCCGTGTTCTCCTTCCAACCTGGCCCTGTGAGCCCACGAGGGAGGGAGGCAGGGAGCCAGGGTCCCATACTCCCAGCTCCAAAAAGCTATCAGCGTGGCTCAGGCCTGTCATCCCAGCTCCCTAGGGATGGCCGAGGCAGGAGGGTCGCCAAGTTCAAAGCCTGGGCCATAGAGTGAGTTCAAGGCCAGTCTAGCTTAACTAAAGGAGACTGTCTCAAAATGAGAAAGTAAAGAGGGCCGTGCATGTAGCTCAGCGGTAGAGCTCTTGCATAGCACGTGTGAGACTTTGGATCCAATCCCCAGTCCTGGGGGGCGGGAGCTATCAGAGGCTGATATCTTTCCCCGACCAGTCTGGCTGCCCGGTGCAGGCGGTGAAAAACGAACTGGGGTTGAGCTGTCTGCAACAGCGACTCCACCTCTTCCCAGGGTTCCAGTATTCCTGCGCGCCAGAATGGGAAGGAGCGTCAAACCCCGCCCCCACTCCCCGACAGGTCACGCCCCGTCCAACACACCGCTGCAAAACCCCGCCCTTGACCACACCCACACCACGGCCCCTCTACAGCCCCGCCCCGCCCTGTGGTCCGGTGGGGAAGGTGCGGGCTGCCTCTCTTGTCTCTTGGAGGGCCTGGCTTGGTCTCTGAGTGTCTGCCTCCTGTGACCTCTCCCTGTACCTCCCGTCTGTCCGGCTTCTGTCTCTCTCCGTACTTAGTTCCCTGTCTCTCTCTGCCCCTCTCACCTCTCTCTGAAGTTCTCTGTCCTCTCCCTCTGGTCCCTCACTTCTCTTCCACCTTCTTGGAACCCATCTCCCCTCTTGTCCTTCTCGGGTCCCCCAGATCTCCGGTTTCTATCTTCTGCAAGGCCGGCGGGGATGCCTGTCTTCGGTGCTTCTGCACGCGCGCCTCCAGCGACTTTGGCTCGAGGGCGCCCCCGTGTGGCCAGCAGTGGGGCCTTGAGGGCGGCGAGGGTGGGCGACCAAGCAAGTGATGCTGTGGTGTCCCACGCGACATCCAGAGGTGTTGCTACCCACGCCAGTGTGAGGGCACGCCTCAGAGGTGGTGTGGGACGCCAGGAGATGACGTGTGACTGTGTGACACAGTGAGATTAGGAATGACAAGGAGCGATTGAGCGGGACTGCCAGAGTAAGGTGCTATGTGTGGCTGACCATGGGACTCTGGGATTATCAGAGACTGTGGGGCACTATGTGCGGCATGGGGTCCGAGAGAGAACTTCCTGGAGACTCTCCGTGATGTCAGCTATATGTCAGGGAGTCCGCATGTGTTACAGGAGCGGAGTGAGTCAGGGGGACCCTGGACTATCCAAGTGATGGAATGAGTCAGGGATGCAAAAGGGAGGGGGACCTGGTGTGGCCAACTGTGTGAATGTGAAATGTGTGTCCGCCACACTGGTGGGTCGTGAGAAACTGGGTCATCACGCGTGACACTGAGAGGTTGGCTTGTGTTGGTGATTGCCCGTGCAAATGTGTGAATGCCCAGGTAAAACTGGGCGAATGCTGAGTGAGAAGAAGAGAGACAGTGTATGAGCATGACAAGCATTTGTGATACAGATTGCAAGGCCCAGCAAAGATTGTGTGTATGTGTGTGTGTGCGTGTGTGTGAATAGCACACCATTGCATTCAACAATGTATAATATCAAAGGACAGTGTGTGGGTGTGACAGGGATTACATGTGACTTCTGTGTGTGTATGAGAGAGAGAACTGTATGCCATGTGTGTCAAGAAATTGACCAAGATGGGCTGGAGAGATGGCTCAGTGGTTAAGAGCACTGGCTGCTCTTCCGGAGGTCCTGAGTTCAATTCCTCACACCCACATTGCAGCTCACGACTGTCCATAGAATCTTATGTGCAGGTGTACACACAGACAAGTATACATAAATAAATAAATCTTTAAAAAAAAAAAAAAAGAAGAAATTGACCAAGAGAAAATGTGGCCACACACTTTCCACCCCTGGAAAGAAAACCATGTAATCCTGTGTGACACCAAGCAATGGAGTGCTTGGCAGAGAGGCTGAGCAAGTTATTGTATGAGATGCTGAGAAAGCGTGGATGAGAACTTCAAGAGAAGCTGAAACCGCACTTGTGGGTGACAGCGTATACTTTCGACACTCTGAGATAGGGTACCTGCCCGTGCAGCGGTGCAAGCTGCCGTTGGCGGTGGCGAGCTCTGCTGTGCTGTTGTGAGTGACAGCGGTGGGCTAGGTGTGTCGAGACCTTTGGTGGTGTGCCTTGTGTTGAGCACTATAGCACTACTCAGGGACCTGGCAAGGTAGTGAGCATCTCTGTGTGAGTGACTTGAGTCTGCATACCGCTGAGAGGGTCACTGTGATGGGGTGATGCTGAGGTGACTCGTTTGCGTGTGAAGGAGGGAGAGGCTGCGTGGGACGCCCAGGAGAGGCTTACGTGCATAAATACACACACCTAGAGGATCCGTCTTTTCCTGCCAGTGTGAAAGAGGGACTGGAGAGAAAGACACGCTGGAAACAAGAGTGACCGAAAAACGGGGAGGGGGGGAGGAGAAGAAGATACATAGCCAGGGAAGGACCCAGAGAGACAGACCTGGGGCATGGAGACAGGTGGTGACTAGGAGGAGGAGGCGGCGCTCCTGAGGGGCTGCACCCCAGGGGAGGGGGCGGGGCTGGGAAGGGGACCAGCCGCTGCCTCTCCCAGCCTCTGTCACCCGCCAGTCACCCCAGCCCTGAGCTGCAACAGGTAGGAGGCTCCTGTCCGGGTCCCAGTAGTAGGTTGGTGGCTACCATCTGTCCGTCTGGGATTGAATGAGTGAATGGGTGAATGAAGAAATAAATGACTTTGTACTTCTGTGTGTCACCATCGTCCTCCCTGCCCATCTGTCCTTCTTATCCCTCGCCGTCGCTCTCCTCTTTCCTCGTTCCCTTCTAACCCTGCATGTCCCCCCCTGTCCGGGTCCCTCCTCTCCTGCGTCCCTGTCTCCTCCGTTCACCTCTGCTCTGTCCCTGTTTTCTCCCGTATCCCCTCCCTTTCCCCCCCTCTCCCTATCGTCTTTCTTCATCATCTCTTCCCCAGTATCTCTATCCCCATCCTCAATCTATTTTCTTTCTCCATGCCGGTCTCTCTTTCCGTCACTCTCCCCCGCCCCGCCCCGGCTTTTCCTCTTGTCCCCTTCTCTATCCTCCATGCCCCTCTGCAGAGCTGGCTCGGTGAGCTTGCCCCAACCCTCTCCCCTGCCTGCTAATGAGCAAAGGAGCCTTTGAGGTAGCCAAGGCTGGGGCGGGGATGGATGGGTCCCTGAGGGTGGCAGAGGGGGCAGCTGCTGCTGAGGCCCTAATGAGGCCCCCTCTGCGCCCCTCCCGCCGAGATCTTAATTCTCAGTTCTCCCAGGAGTCGCTGCTAATTGGCCTGGGGAGGGGCCCCCCTTCCTGGTTCAAGCTCTGTCCCCAGGGGGTGAGGGCACCTGGATCAGTAGATTCTGATCAAGCACCTGTGGCCCTGTCCTCTGGCCCTGCCTCCTCCACCTGCCTCAGCCTTCCATCTGTGTCTCCCTCCTTCCTTCCCCGGCCCCTCTCTCTTCCTCCAGCGGCCTCTTGGTACCCCCATCCGGGCACCTCTCCATCCTCTCGTCTTCCTCTATCTGTCTCTGGGACCCCATTAGCTCGTAGTCCCAACCTCTTCCCCTGTTTCCGTGTCGCACCACTGCTTCTCACTACTCCCCCCGGGGGGGGGGGATCCAGACGTGTTCCAGCCCCCAGTCCCTACTCCTGCGAGGTATTTAACCCCTTTCCTGCTGCAGCCATGTCCAACAACATGGCCAAGATCGCTGAGGCCCGCAAGACGGTGGAGCAGCTGAAGCTGGAAGTGAACATCGATCGCATGAAGGTGAGCGGAGCCGTGGGGGAAATTTTTTCTTGGGGCGGGGGGAGAGGGGGCGGTCTGCGCCAGGCTTTGTTGAGGGCGGAGCCTGGAGCGGAGGCGAGTGAGAGGGTGGGCCTCGACCGGGGGCGTGGCCAATCAAGGCGTGGTCAGGACAAGGGGCGGGGATTTGGGCGCTTGCCTAGGGACCAAAGCCACTAGGGCGGGTCAACTGCATCTCTGCACCTCGCCTGCAGGTGTCGCAGGCGGCCGCTGAGCTCCTGGCTTTCTGTGAGACGCACGCTAAGGATGACCCACTGGTGACTCCTGTCCCCGCCGCCGAGAACCCCTTCCGCGACAAGCGACTCTTTTGCACCCTGCTCTGAGCCCTCAAGACAGCTTTATCCTCCCCCGCCAAAGTATGAATTCAATAAACTTGGTGACTTGGTGGTGTCTGCACTTCAGGGGTAAACCGAGGCACGGGTGGAGCCTGGGGGCCACCTTTGGTGGAGCCTGCGTCCGTCCCTTCTCTTCCCTTCTGAGCGCGTGGGGAGTGTGAGCTGTGTGGATGGCGAACACTGCAGCCCCACAAGAAATGAGTACTCAGCCCCTTTTTCATTTCCCCCATCAGCTTGAGAATAGCTGGCTATCTGCAAGATGAACCATTTCACAGTTGAAAGGAACTGAGTCAAGGGAGGTCCCCTCTCAGTCACACAGCTGAGACGTCAAGACTGAGGCTCGAACTTCAAGTTCTCGGTAGCTTCTCTGCCTCATCTCCTGCACTCCCTCCTGGTGGGACTTAGGGACAATCCGCCCAGGTTTCACACCTTGTTGCGCCTTCCGCTTGCTCACTCGGAAAAAAAAAAGATTTATTTCATTTTAATTATGTTTATGTGTATGTCTGTGTGTGGGTATGTGCGCATGAGTGCGGGTGTCCAGGGAGGCCAGAGGAGAGGGTGTCAGGTGCCCTGCGGCTGTAATTAGAGGGATTGTGAGCTGTTCTATGTGGGTGCTGACAATTGAACTCTGATCCTCTGGAAGAGCAGTATTTGCTCTTAAGCACTGAGCACTCTCCAGAAACACCCCCCCACCCCCATTTTTTTTTTTTTTTATTTTTTACAGGATCTCATTTCATAGCCCTGGCTGGCCTGGAACTCGCTTTGTCATCCAGGCAGACCTCGAATTTACAGAGATCCGCCTGCCCCTGCCTCTTGAGGGCTGCCGGGATTACAGGTGTGGGCCAGCACATCTGGCTCCCCTCTTTTTGAGACGGGGTTTCACTGAGTAGCTGGGATTGCAGGGCCCCTTTCCTCTAACTTACTCCTGTCTTCAAGCACCGACCTTGTTCTTAATCCATCCACTCTCCCAACCATCCACGCTTCCAAATTGTCCCTGGGTACCTGCTCTGTGAATAGTCCTGTTTTAGGCAATACTGGGGGAATGTGACTGTGGTAGAGAGAGCCCTGGTTCTGGGGAATCTAGATGCTGACTTCCATTGGCTGAGGTGAGGTGAGAGAGTTCAGAGAGAGTTCCTGGCTCAGCTTGCGGGGGAGGGGTTCATAGAGGGGCTCTTTGTGGAAGGGAACATCTGGGCTGGGGTGCAGGGTTGATAGAATTTGGGGACCTGGATAAGAAAGTCATGTGATTAAGACAGAAGGAACAGATGAAGATAATCATTGATTGACCAGCCCCCCCACCACCACCCCCGCATCCCTCCTGCTGTTATCTTAATTTGGGGTTCTGTGGGCCCCAACTCAGCCATGTTCTTCTTAACTGTGAGGACAGAGGACCCCTGCTCTGCTTCCCAACCCACCCTCTGAAGCAGTGCGTATGTGGCCTGCACTTGTGGTTTGGAGGCTATTTTTGGCCTGGATGATGTTTAAATATGTTCTTGATTTGGTTGTGACACAGAAATGATTCCTCATCAAAGTACTTATTTCCGGCTTCTCTGAGGGTAATTTTGTTGTTTCGTTTTGTTGTCGAGACAGGGTTTCTCTGTGTAGCCCTGGCTGTCCTGGAACTCCCATTGCAGACCAGGCTGGCCTTGAACTCAGGGATTCATTGGCTTCTCTCTGCCTCCCAAGTGCTGGGATTATGGGTGTGCACCACCACTGCCAGGCTTTTTTTTTTTTTTTTTTTAAATGGGGTTTTGCTATGCAGCCCAGACTGGCTTTAGACTCACTATCCTCTTGCTCTGGCCCTCTGAACATTAGGATTACTGGTGTGTGTCAGCATGCCTGGCCTTCCCTGGGATTTTATGAGGCTTCTCGGGCTTTCAAGCTGGACAAAGTCCCCACCATGCCCCAATGTGTCCCTGACGCGTGACCCTTCCTTGGGAGGCACACATGAACAAGTATGTTGGATCAATGACAGACAGAAGAAATGATGGCACGTGAATCTAGCCTGGGGAACCAATTAGTTTATCGAGGTCACTTACAGGAACATTAGTGACTCAAAGGCGGCCACGTCACTAATAAACCCACCATGGCTGGTGACTCAGGGAAGCTGTGTCCCTGTAGCTCCCATCCCAGTGTGAAGGCAGCTTCACTGAAGGGTCTTCCTCCCCCAGCAGCTGTTTACTGCTCGTATCCGGTAGAAGGGCCTTGTGGGTTTAGTGACTTTCTCAGCTTCCTGCGCCTCCAAGCGTCCTGTGTCTTAGAGGTCTCTCCGGAGGAGAACGGCTTTGGCGAGAGGAATAGCTATAGAACTGTAGGCTAAGGAATCTGAGTTGCCATTCCCCTTGGGGGCTGCTTAAGGACTGGTAGTGGAATAAAAAAGGAACTGCTTCCACTGAAACTAGCGAGGGGGCTGGGGTGATGGCTCAGGTAGTGAGGTGTTTGTCACATGAACGTAAGGGCCTGAATTCAATCCCTAGCACTCACGTATAAAGGGCCGGGGGGGGGGGGGGGGAGAGGCTGAAGAGATGGTTCAGTGGTTAGGAGCACTGGCTACTCTTCCAGAGGACCTGGGTTCAATTCCCAGCAACCACAGGATGGCTCACAACCATCTGTAATGAGATCTGGTGCCCTCTTCTGGCATGCAGACATACATGCAGACAGAACACTGTATACATAATAAATAAATAAAATCTTAAAGAAAAAAAAGCACTTGGGAGGCAGAGCCAGGCAGATCTCTGTGAGTTCAAGGCCAGTCTGGTCTACAGAGCGAGTTCCAGGACAGCCAGGACCCTGTCTCAAAGCAAAACAAAACAAATAAACAAACAAAAAAAGAAATGGTTCTTGAAGAACAGTATCTGAGGTTGTCCTCCGGCTTCCATATGCACACATACATGTGTATATGTGCACCTGCACTCGAACATTCGCTGTGCACACAAGGACATGCTTGCACACCTTTGCATGCTTGTATGCATACCTGCACAAACATGAGCAAACATGCACCCATGCATACATGAACATACACAACCTTGCATGCATGTGTATAGGTGTGCACACACACACTCGCACAGACACACACACACACACACACAATCAGGGAAAAAACAGACTTTACTTATTTAGTTCAAAACCACCCGTTCCCTCCTCACACCCCCCTAGACCCCATCCCTTTTCAGAGTCTGTCCTTTTGGCTGATGGAGACCGGACTCTCAGTCTCCTGAAGTGGCTCACTGGCTTTCCTCCCCAGGAGGTCCTGTGTGAGCCTGGCAAGTGCTCTACATTTGCATTGGATGAGGGTCCCCTGGGCCCCAAGTCTGAGCTTCCTGTAGAGTGGAGGCCGAGGCAGCTGTAATTACATCTCGCTCCGGCTTCCACCTCTCAGCCCGCTCCAGCCTGCTTGCATCATGTCTGTGGGAGCCGCAAGGGAAAAGGGGGACAGAGAGAGAGCCAAGATGAGCTGGGGGTGGGAAGGATACCTGGCAGAGACCAGATTGAGTGGCTGCCGAGGCTGCCGGAGTGCCATAAACCCAGCCCTTCCTTCACAGCTTAGAACCTGAAGGGATCTGGGCTCCCGCGACCCCTGAGCCCCAATGTTATTTCAGTTTCTTTATTTTTACTTAATTAGGCTTGGTGGCAGGCGCCTTTCCCTGCAGAACCATCTCGCTAGTCCTCCTCCCTCCCTCCCTCCCTCTCTCCCTTCCTTCCCCATGTCTTCTTTCGACAAGGTCTTACTTTACAGTGTAGCCCTGGCTGGTCTGGAGCTCGGCTGCTCTGGAGCTCGCTCTATAGTCCAAGCTGACAGAGAACTTGTGTGGATCCTTTTGCTTCTGGCCCTCGAATGCTGGGATTACAATGGGGGCAAGATTTTTATTACCCTAAGGTAGGATCTAGCTTTGTAGTCTTGACTTGCCTCCAAGTCCCCAGCAATCCTCTTGCCTCCTCAGCTTCTCTGATGCTATGATTACAGATAAACACCATTATCCCTCGCTTTTTTTTTTTCCTTTGGTTTTCTAAGACAGGGTTTCTCTGTGTAGCCCTGGCTGTCCTGGAACTCACTCTGTAAGACCAGGCTGGCCTCGAACTCACAGAGATCTGCCTGCCTCTGCCTTCCAAGTGTTGAGATTAAAGGTGTGTGCCATCACTGCCCAGCTTTTTTTTTTTTTTTTTTAGCAGCAGTTTCTCACTCTGTAGCCAAGTTGGCCTTGAAATCAGAGCAATCCTTCTGCCCCCTCAGCCTCACAAATGCTGAGATTAGAGTTGTAGACTCCACCAGGCTCTTGCATTCCCGAGTCTTCTAGCCCTGAGAGGAAGGAAGCCTAGACCAGTGGTTCTTAACCTGTGGGTCTCCCATTGGAAAACACAGATATTTACACTATGATTCATAACAGTAGCAGAATTACAGTTGTGAAGTAGAAACAGAAAATAATTCTATGGTTGGGGGTCACCACAACATGCGGAGCTGTATTGAAGGGTCACAGCATTGGGAAGGCTGAGAGCCGCTGGGGTAGACGATTGGGATATAGGACCCTTCCACACTGAAATCTGTGTGGTCTGAGCCTAATGTAAATGTTGCAGGTCTTGGGGAGGCTGTTGAGAAAGCTCTGGGGGCCGGTGGGCTGGAGGGAAGCCCGAGGCTGGGGTGGGGGAGGGGCGACAGACCCTGGGAGCAGCCAGAAGCCTGAAGTGGGGGCAAGGAGGCGAGGCTGGGCCTAGAGTCACCAGACACCAGAAGCACTGGGTTTGTAAATCTCATTAGCCTTACAACTCCTAATGGTACTGTCTCTGGTCACCCCTGCTCTTTCCTGCCACCCCCAGCTGTGAGGTCAGCTTTGGGGACCGGGATCCAGCTGGGGTCAGAGCCAGGTCAAGGGGTGTGGGGGGTGTACGCCTAAGGAAGTGCTTGCGGCCTGTTTCTCCCATCCTCATCAGTCCCCTGCCCCTGCTCTCCATGCTCCCCATGTGCTCTGAGCAGTTGGAGTGAGGGAAAAGAGAGGCCCCAAGCCAGGCGGAGCCAGGCAGGACAGCCTGGAAGGGTCTAGCAGCTTCTTGAAGCAGGGCTAGGGCAGAGCTGGACAAGACAGGCCTAACAGCAGGCATGGTGGCATGGATAGGGAATGCACAATGCACGGGTTGAGTCGAGCACAAGCTTGCTCCCAGGGCCTGCACCAGAAGGAAAGGGACCAAGGCGTCAGGACAGGTGGGCCTGGGGCAAATGGGGTCTGCAGCAGGAACTGATAACTCAGCCAAGGGGCCTGCTACCCGGGCTCTACACCTCTACCCACCACGCGGCAGTACACACCCTCACTGTGTGGTGTTTTCTTACACACACACACACACACACACACACACACACACACACACACACGGAGCTGAAGACTGAACCCAGGGCCTTGCGCTTGCTAGGCAAGAGCTCTACCCCTGAGCTAAATCCCCAACCCTTGGTGTCGTCTGAGCCCATCTATGGGCCTCCAGCCTTGGTACACAGTGATTGTTAGGTTTGTCGAGTGAGTAATAGCTCCAGCAGCTCTCTGAGAAGCAGGCAGGATAAAGAGTCTTCTTTGACACAGTACCCCAGGGCTGGGGCAAACGGTAAGAGGGCTGGTAAAGGGGCTGGTAAAACAGCTCACTTTGTAGAGGCGCCTGCCGCCAAGCCTGAGGATCTGAGTTCAGGTCCAAGGACTCACATGGTGGAAGGAGAGATACCAACCCACCAGTTGTCCTCTGACTTCAGCCTGTCTTGGTACACGAGCAAAACCACACATAAACTCAATACAAAAGATATAAAAGTTAACCTTTAATCCCAGCACTTGGGAGACAGAGACAAGTGGATCTCTGTGAGTTCGAGGCCAGCCTGGTCTACAGAGTGAGATCCAGGACAGCCAGGGATGCTGTTTTGGAAAACCAAACCAAATAAACAAAAACCAAAAGCAAAACAAAAAGCAACAACAACAGACATTGTGAACTATGACATGTTGATACAGGCCTGCAAAGATACCTATGAACTGGCAATACACATCCTCACATATTTCAGAAACACTAGCCTATCCATGCACAATACACAGAAGCAAAACTATCTCCACAGAGCTGGAGAGATGGCTCATCAGATAAGAGCACGGCTCTTGCAGAGGACCTGGCTTTGATTCCCAGCACCCACATGGTGGCTCATAACTGTCCAGAACTCCACTTCCAGGGGATCCCACATTTGCTTCTGACCTCGTTGGGCACCAGGCAAGCATGTGGTGCACAGACATAAACAGCCATGCACATAACATGAATAAATCTGTTTTGGGGGGCAAATTAGATCTCTGTGTATACCTGGCCATACCTATGTACATCCATCTGGCCATATCTATGCACACCCTCACCTGAAAGTAGGCCGCTAAGAACCTGGCCAATGAAGAGCTAGAGAAGACATCCATAGAAGCTGTACAGTGTCACACACACACACACACACACACACCTTACTTTGCAGTCTCACACGCCAAATTCCTGGCTGCCCTCCTCCTCTCTCTGATCCCCTTGTCCCTCACCTCTGGGAACTGTGTCTCTGAGTCAGTCCCCATTCTCGGTGGTGTCTGTCCTGTCCTTCCTCTTCTGAAGAGCCCTGGGGTCCCTTGGGGAGGTTGAGTCCTCTTGCCTGCGGTGGGGAGAAAGCAATCGGCTGAGTCACCCTCCCAGGGCAGCTCCCACCACCGTGCTCTGTTCTTAGAAACCATGTGAGGGGTGCAGATGGCCCACCCCTCACACGAAGGCATCTGGCACTAAGCAATGAGGTAGAGTCATGGCATCGGTCCCAGGGTCCCTTCGTCCTCATGAGGAGAGAGCTCTACAGTCGCTGCTACCCTTACCTGTTTCTGTTTGTTCTCTGACCTTTGAGACAGCCTGGTGTAGCCCAGGCTGGCCTGGGATGCTCTGTGTTGTAGCCAAGGATGACCTTGAACTTTTCTGATCCTCTTTCCACACTGCCTGAGTGCTAGGATCTCGGGTGCACACCACCACACCCTGAGAGATCTACCTCCGACCCAGAAGCAGGGCAACGGCACCTAGAGCAGAGGCTGGCATCCACAGGGGTACGGCTCCTAGAAGTATAAGGGGAAGTCATGGGCTAGGAGGTTGCGGGGGGGCTTGTTTGAGGTCCCTGGGCATAGCCGCCTGGGGACTTCCGGAATGCTAAGTGATGGTGATTGGGACAGGAAATCAGCGGGAGAGAGCTCCGGGAAATGGAGGTCCCACCTCCTCCTAGAAACTCCCCTGATGCCAAGACAGGACGCCCAGCCTGCCAGGCATCATCCTTCATTAATATGATATGACTTCCTGAGTTCCCTCTGGTCTTCCTGGGAACCAGAGGCTATGACAAGGACCACATGGCCCTCAGGCCTGCCACCCCCCTGCCTCGGGCTCTCCACCCCTTGCAGCAGAGCTGAGTGGTCCTTTGGGGATCCCCAGAGCCACTGGAACTGGGGATCCATCCTGTCGGAAACTAGGGATGCCAGCTGGGTGGCATCTGGCCATGGGTGATAGGAAGATGTGGTCATGGGGGTGGGAACAGAGGGGAATGCAGTGTCTGCCTGAAGTCCAGCCCTGGTGTCAGGAACACTTCTGCCCCCGGACAACGCAGGCCTGGGGTGGGTGGGAGACTGGCCACACTCAGCCACACGCCTGCCTGGAAGCCTGGTGGGACTCCTATCATGGTGGAGGAGACTGGAGTAAATCAACCTTCTGCCCTTGCCCAGGACCATCATGCATCAGGAAAGTGGTCACTTTGGTACAGAAATGAAAGTCACATGGATGTGAAACCTCTTTACTAAAACTGTCTCCCTGAAAAACAAGGGTGTCACACCCGGGTGGGCGTGGCAGAGAATGTTAATGCTAGCACACTGGGGACCAAGGCAAGAGAATTTCTGAGAGTTTGAGGCCAGCCTGGGCTACATAGTGAGAACTTGCCTCACATAAACAAACAAGAAGAAAACAAAACCATGCTGGACTTGCTGCCAACCAGAAGACCTGACTTTGATCCCCAGGACCCAAAGAGAGAAAACTGACTCCTGAAAGTTGTCCTCTGACTTCTACATGTGCACCATGGCATGGGCACACACACACACACACACACACACATATGCATGGGTGCACGCATCATTTTTTTTAAGTTTAAGATTATTTTTGGTCACACAGAAAATTAGAGGCCAGCCCAGGTCACATGAGATCCTGCCGCAAAAACAGACCAGAACAACAGTAAGAACAGATAAAAAAAGCCACAAAGGGCCAGGAGGTGGTGGTGCACATCTTTAATCCCAACACTGGGGAGGCAGAGGCAGGTGGGTCTCTGTGAGTTCGAGGCCAGCCTGGTCTACAAAGCCAGTTCCAGGACAGCCAAGGCTGCACAGAGAAACCCTGTCTCAAAAAACAGCAGCAACAAAAAAGGCCACCAAGGGTGACTGGGGGTCCTCAAGGTCCCCTTTGGCCCTTGTCAGCTGTGAGACAATAGGAACTACTGTGGAGTCAGTGAGGAGGTCACATGACCGCAGGGTTGACCGGGTTGACACTCTGGCCCGAGGGAGATGTTATCAGGGGGTGTGTGAGAGAAGATGAGCAGCAGCCTTGTGTGTGGGAGAGATGCTGGAGCCTGGGGTGGCCATCCATCGTCAAAGTGTTATTGTTGGAGGTCAATGTCATCAGCCCTTGGCCTGGGGCCTGGAAGGGCTATGGTGAAAAGCAAGAGGTCAGCCTTTAATGGTGGGTCACCAAATGTGGGTCTCCTGTGAGCTGGAGACCATGCATGGACTGTGCGTCCTAACACGGGACTCTGGGATCCTAAGCTGGGGGTCTAGGGATGCGGTCCAGCAGGGCTGCCTCCTTCCTCAACTCCTGGAAGGAGTGAATTGTGTCCGGGGACCAGGGTTCTCGGTGATGCCTGGAAACACTACATCATGGAGGAATTTCCTGATCATTTCTCAATCCCAGGGCCGGGCCCTAACCCCAGGGCCTGAAGCCCAGAATAGCTCTCGCAGGCCACTCACAGACAGCTCGGGCCACAGTCAAGCTGGAGAACCACTCAGCACTAGGGCCTGCCCGGCTCCCGTGGGGGGACTCTGAACCTGGGTGACATGAACAGGGACTGAGATATGAACAGAGAGAGAAAGAGAGAGAGGAGAGACAGAGACACACAGAAAGAGACATACAGAGAGAGAGAGAGAGACAGAGAGAGAGACAAAGAGAGAGACAGAGAGAGAGTTGCCGGAGGGTGTGAGAAACAGCAGAGGCTGAGTGTGGGGTGGTGGCTGCAGGTGACTGTGCTGGGGACTGTGTGAGGAGGGGACAGGGGGAGAGGCAGAGGCATGGAATGGATGCTCAGATAAGGGGATGGGGTGCAGCCAGGGGAAGCAGGCAGGGAGCCCAAGGGGGCCTCTGGAGACCAGCCTAGGGGGAGGAGGGCGGGGCAGAGAGGAAATGAAAAAAGCTGGGGCGGCAGGCAAGATGAGGAGGGAGGGCGGGCCCTAGAGGGAGAAGCTGACAGACCGACACAGACCCCGCAGACAGGAGGAGACTGAGGGACAGGAGCGACAGGGAGAAGGCAGAGGTGCCGAAGGGTCCAGAAAGCAGAAATGTAAAGGCGTGGGCAGAGAACTGTAGTGGGAGGGACTCGGGGTAGTAGGTCCAGAGGACGGCGAAAGAGACGCCAGCAGAAGGAAGGGGTGACAGAGAAGGGAAGACACAGAAGACCGAAAAGCACTCTGGAAACTGGGGATCGGCTGGCCGATCCCGGCTGCGGTGACGACTGTGGTCAGCAGTGGGACCACCCCGCCTCCTGCCACCCCTGGGAGCCCTCTCCTTGCGGGCGTCGGAGAGTGGCAGGGCATGGCAGATTCTTGCCGGAACCTCACCTACGTGCGAGACTCGGTAGGACCTGCCACCAGCACCCTGATGTTCGTGGCCGGAGTGGTGGGCAACGGGCTGGCACTGGGCATCCTGGGTGCGAGACGGAAGTCACACCCATCGGCCTTTGCCGTGCTGGTCACTGGGCTGGCGGTGACAGATCTGCTGGGCACGTGCTTCTTGAGCCCTGCGGTGTTCGTGGCCTACGCTCGGAACAGCTCCCTGCTGGGCCTGGCCCACGGTGGGTCAGCGCTGTGCGACACTTTTGCCTTTGCCATGACTTTCTTTGGCCTGGCCTCCACGCTCATCCTCTTTGCCATGGCTGTGGAGCGATGCCTGGCACTCAGTCACCCCTACCTGTACGCCCAGCTGGACGGGCCACGCTGTGCCCGCCTGGCGCTGCCTGCCATCTACGCTTTCTGTTGCCTCTTCTGCTCACTGCCCCTGATGGGCCTGGGCGAGCATCAGCAGTACTGTCCAGGGAGCTGGTGCTTCATCCGTATGCGTTCCACCCAGCCCGGTGGCTGTGCCTTCTCCCTGGCTTACGCCAGTCTCGTGGCCCTGCTGGTGACTTCCATCTTCTTCTGCAACGGCTCCGTCACTCTCAGCCTCTGCCACATGTACCGCCAGCAGAGACGCCACCACGGCTCATTGGTGCCGACCTCTCGGGCACGAGAGGACGAAGTTGACCACCTGATTCTGCTGGCCCTCATGACGGGCATCATGGCTGTGTGTTCCCTGCCTCTCACGGTGAGTGGTGAATGTCTCTTGGAACTGAGGTGCAGGGAGGGGGAGGGGAGGAGGGCAGCACCCGCCTCTGCTCTTCATCTGTCATGCCCATTTGGCAGATGTGGAAACTGAGGCTCAAAAAAGGGTGAGACGGTGACTGTGTGTACCATCCAACAACTCCTTCCCACCCTAAGAAGTCTCTCCACTTTCTTTTGCTCCACTAGACGCCCCCCTCCAGCCCTTAGCTGTCCCCTGGCCCCTCTCAGCCCTTGCTTCCCAATCAAAGACATCATTGTCGCCATAACAGAATCCGCACAGTTCATGGACACTTGCTTTCTGCTGACAACAGTGCTTAATGGCTTCCACATGCCTCTTCAGATAAATTTCAAATTGACCTTTCACAATCATTTCAGAAGCACCGGCCAGGAAATGACACCAAGGTCCTGTCCTGTTGCCCTCTTTTGCAGAAGGATGATAGTGTATGTTGCCCGCCCGTGATCACACAGACAGAGAAAGTCTCCTTCCTGGTTCTCTCGCAGAACCGTATAGCCACGAGTCCCCACTCCCTGAGCCCAGACCCCACCCTTGCCTTCCCCATCCTTTTAGCTTCTCACAGGGACTGACCCTCCCGCCGTAGCGGCTGCTGCGGTGACACCCTCTAGTCACATCTCTATGCTGGGTCTCAGAAGAGGGATTGGGATGGATTGGGGGTGTTTAAACCTCAGTGACTGCCAAACTCATCCCGCACGGGGTTTCGGGAGCTCCAGAGGGCTTAGGCATCTGTGGGGGTTGGGGGCAGTCGCCTTAGCTGCAAAGGGCGAGTCTGGTAGATGGGTAGGTACCCTTTGCCCCAGCCCCGGCTTCCTGGGGGCTTTTCTGCCCTCTGCCCTCCGGATGCGTGCACACATTAGCAACTTGGTCTCTTTCTTCATCTTATCTCATTTCCTTCCCTTTCAATCTGACACCAACTCCTCATCCCTGTGGGCAAGAAGCGGGAGGTGGGGTATCAGGATGGCGGAGGACAAGTCAGTGATGCATCTGCCCTGCCCTGCCCCTCAGATCCGAGGCTTCACCCAGGCCATTGCCCCGGACAGCAGTGAGATGGGGGACCTCCTCGCCTTCCGCTTCAATGCCTTCAACCCCATCCTGGACCCCTGGGTCTTCATCCTTTTCCGAAAGGCTGTCTTCCAGCGCCTCAAGCTCTGGTTATGTTGCTTGTGTGTCCGTTCTGTCCACGGGGACTTACAGACACCCCTTTCCCGGCCTGTGTCAGAGAGAAGAGACACACTGGCTCCCACTGCTTTCCAGGAAAAGGAAGGGAACTGGGTGCCCCTGACATCCTGGGGCACTGGGCAGGTGGCACCATTGACTGCTGTACCTCTGTCTGGTGGCGATAACTGCTCTGTGGGAAAGCCATCCAAAAGAGACGCCATGGTGGCTTGCTCCCTGTGCTGACACCTAAGCTGGTCCTGCATGCCAGCCTGGGCCCGGTGTCGCAGGACCAGAAGCCAGAAGATCAGGGACTCAGCTGGGAATGGTGGGAGCCACATATTTGACCCCCAAAGTCTGGGAGTGTCTGCTGCTGTTTTCCTCCTTTGGGATAGTGGCTTACAGACCTTGGGAAAGAGGGTGAGGGATGATGGAGGCATGTTCTGTGGCTCTTGAGAAGGATTCTCTCAAAATAACCAGGGCCTGGCCAGGCTGCTCTGACCCTGGGCTCCCCCATCTGTCTCACTGTCTAAATATTTAGGGAGCAGAAAAATTTCCAGCAGCTTC